>OMNW01035766.1:111569-121660 GCA_900303245.1 Selene dorsalis
TAGTTGTCTCCACTTGGACTGTCAAGATCTATTGTCTACCACATTAAAGATCTTAGAGCTGTGGCCCTTCAGAGGGTTCCTTAAGATCCCCAGCACAGCGACACAATCTATAACTATTTGTGCAGTCTCAGTGCCCTTGACCTTTGACCTTTCACCACTGAAATTTCATCAGTTCTTCCTTTAGTCCATGGTAATGTTTGGGCCAAATCTTAGGACAGTCCCTCAAGGTATTAACTGAGGGTGTACAGTAAATTCACAACAGTGAATCCCACTGGACCAGGCCAAGTCAAAGTCCAGGGCTGTTTTTTAGTCCCAGTCCATCCCTGTTTGTAGTTAATAATTAAGTTGTGTTGAGTGTCGCAGGAATTGTGGCACATTTAAAAATAACACAATGATGAGGATGTAACATTCACACTTTCTGACAGGGAGTTTATAATTTATGAAAGAGTAGCCACAGAAAAATAAGACAACAAACAGACAGGATGTGTATTTAGGAGCAACTATACGACTTAAAACATGGGACAAATAAACAAGGAAATCAACAGGAGAAGTTCAAGTTCATGTTTGTGCATTGAAGAAAAACCGTGAAATACTAACAGTAGAGTATCTGTTCAGATACAGAACATAAAACTGCATCTAAACCTTGTGTGGTGCTCAGGTTGTGATTGTGAAACCTTGAAGTTTTGCTTGATTGAATGGAAACTGTGAATGTGTGTGACAAATCACTCTCAAAGCAGACTCCAACTGGAGGCCATGTGGTTCTGCTGCCTTCATCCCTGCTGCCACAGGTACTAAAAGATGTAGTATTTTTATGACAGCATGTTCTGTAATACATGGGAGATTTAGACACGCAAAGCACACGAGAGGTTTGCCATAATTTTCCACAGCATCATCAAATATACTTTAATTAAACCGCCCTTAGCAGCGGAGGAGCGCACGCCGGCATCCATCTTACAGCGCAGTTTTCTGCTAATCTCAGTTCTGAAATCATTTGTTCACATCCTCTCTCTCTCTCTCTCTTTTTTTTTTGTTTTTTTTTACAAATAGCCCTCCAATGTTTGCATTCATTTTCACATTTATTTGACAGTGTTACAAAAATTGCTTGATGTATCACTTTATAAGCTCAGAATCCTTTTGACCTCAATTGGACTGTTTATAAACAGATAGAAAGATGATATTCCACCATAGAATAAAATGCATAAAAAATGAGCAGCTAGGGGGTGACCACAGGAGGACGGATTAAACCATCTGCACATGTAGGCCAAAGTCACAGTGTTAACACTAGAAAGCATTCTTAATCCAAGTAACAGTGTAGCAGTAGTACTAACAAAATAATACATAATTAGTAGTTATCAATAGTAGCAGTATAGTACTGTGTAATATCATGTCCCCAGGTCAACTGAATGAATCAGAAATTGCATAATACAGTGCACTCTGTAGGTGGGCTTGTGTGTATATGGTAGAGCAGCGGTTGAAAAAAATAAATAAAAAAAGTACGCAAAAAGAAAATGAGTCACTTGAGTGAGAGGTAGCAGGAACAGCAAGGCAGCAATTTTGCCAATATGGCAGTATGAGGATACATCTCACTGCAGTCGTGTGGTATGTCTGATTTCATCTGGTAATGTGCTGGTAGACCGACCTTCAGGACACAAGAGAATATGAGAGCAATGTGCACTGTTAAAGCTGAACTCTATTCACCATGGGAACCCAATATGCCATGCTGCACCACACAGAACAGTATAAACACCATGTATATATACATGTAAGTACATGAATGTACAGTAAATACCTCCTACATCCCTTTGTGAAACTGAAATGTGCAACATAGTGTTTTAATCCTCTCATTAAATGCTAGAGTGGCTATTTAAAGAGATATAATGCCATTTAAGTGTATACACGGGTTGCAGATCATTGACAGGCAATCATTGCAGTTTCTCTGTTTTGTCATACAAATCCTCAATATTCCCTCTCACTGTTAAGCAGATTTACATGCATCCATGTTTATGTTCCACTTTAATCCAATAATACCACCCAGCTGATCAACTTGCATGTTGACGATTAAATACCTGATGTTTTAAAACCTTCGCAAACTTAATGAGATGTCAGAAGGAAAACACTGAGCAGGTTGTCTTTAATCTTGATGCAGTCTGAAGCTGATCTCTCATCCACTTTTGTTTCTGTGTGCGACACTTGCCTCCTGTTGATTCGTAAAAAGCCGTGCACCCACCTGGACTCACTGCATTGAACCTCGCTATCAGTCAGTGCTGCCAGCAACCAAATTATAACACCAAGACACACCAACAGGTTATCCTCGTGCTAACCACTTCACATAATTGATTAAAATTTCTTATGATTCATTTTAAAGCATTAAATGGCCTCGCTCCAATATACAGAAGAACTGATTTACTGCCGCGTGGCTGTGCTGCTCTAACCCAGTGTCTTTTTCCCAGCTCTATAAAACTCTTTATATCTTCAATTACAACATTCTCAGTGATCACATCGACTGCAGCTGACTTTACTGTGAAGTTTGACTACACCTAACAAATACAACCTGTTCATCAGGAGTCTTACCCCAAATGATTAAATGATTATTTTATAGTTCAGTAAGATCAGAAAGGGAGCTATGACAACAGCTCCCCAAGATAAGACATCAAAGAGGAAGTCACAGGAGAGGGAAAAAGTGTCACTGCGACTCAATGTGCAACTAGACCACCAACATTTCAAACTAAAACAAATGCTTTTACTAATTTTAGCATACCTGCTGTGGCCAGTGAATAGCAGACTTAGTTTGAGTTGCTAGACATGCAAATGTGTTCTATAAAGTCTGTCTGTCTTTAGAGGTAGTAGTCAAATAGTCAAAACAATTTTCATGCGAGGAAGTCTAAAGGATACATTTATTATGGATGTACTGTTCAAGACCACTGCCTCATTTTGGACTCTATGCTACTCTTTGTTAAGGAAAGTACTATTCAAACAAGGTTTATTTAGCAAACCTGAAGAATAGCAGGCGCAACATGTTTTCACTCTAAATGAAAGTGACAGTGAAGTAATTTTAGTGCACAGTGGGTAATTTTGATTTTTCACTCGAGATGTTCAATGTGTTCTTACGACCAGCCAGCACCTGATCGCTAATATTGATTCTGCTTAGGGAGTTTTTGTTCAAAGTTTACCATCATTATCTTGACAAAATGTGACCATTCACCAGTTTCATACAGTTTCACTTAAACAGAGACTGCACATCAAATTACTTTCACAAATAACTAATACAAGCGTACCTGATTTCAGCTGTACATATAACAGCACTAGAATAATTGGTGTCTGAAGTGCAGTGTCAGAGTGAAGCACAGTTGTGATGAGGTGGTAAATACAAGACTATATAGTGTTTTTCTTTTTTGTGTTTGTTTTTTAGCAGACTCACTGCACATAGAGGAGGACAATACCTGCATCAAACAAAATGAGAAAATAATCTCTGACTGCAGTGAACTGATCGGTGAAACACATCCGGTATTGTTTGGTCAGAATGAAAAATGTACACATTGAGCCATCGGTGTTCGGTTATCCACGCAACACAGCCAAAAAAAAAAAAGAAAAATAAGAGAAGAAATAAAAAAAAACACCCCTCTACACCCATGCATGGCACTCTGACCTTTTTTAAATGACAGCTATGACCTCAAGGTTAACCAGTCTTCTGTCATGAGACTGTAGTTCATGTCACTTCATTAATAGCACATGGCAGCTCATGAAATAGCTCACAGCTGCCTCACTGTGATGCTATTTTGTGCAGGTATGGCGGAGGGTATAAATTGGTTTTTACCACCAGAGCTCTAACACAACAGGTTAAATACTTGTAATATAAAGCAGAGGAACAGCACATCATTAATATGCTGTAGTCAGTGAGCAGCTGAGACTCGGACAGATACTCCACAGAGTCCAGGCAGCTCTTGTTTCCAGTGGGCTAGCCAGCGGGCGTGCAGTTGGAAACACTGTGTAGATAAATTCATAAATAATTCTCTCCCTGTAGCTGCCTGTTACAGCTGGTGGGCAGCGTGAGCGAGAGAATCCATCGGCTTTGAGACGACGTCACAGAAGGCTGTGGATGTTTGAGAGACGAGGCGAGGGTGGCGTATACCCTCATTGGGTTTTGCTTTATTTTCATCATTCTTTCCTCCCACCCCCTCTGCCTCTTTCCTCTGTGTGCCGAAATCAATTTTCCTTACATGGTCACTTTGTTTTCTCTTTCCTCTCATCTTCTGTCAGTTGTCTTGCTCCTTGTTCTCCTTCTTCTTAAATATCAAAGCTAAATAAATCTGTGTCACTGCTCCTTTGATGGGGCCGTTCTTCTTCATTCTGCTTTATCGTGACACTGAACTGGGACACGGCTGAAATATTCAGGATCAGTGGACGGCAGCTTTGCCTCCTGGCTTTGCCTCGGGCCTCCTGTTTCCAAACAGCTGAATTTAGGCGCCACTGGGACAGATGAAAACTATAACACAAAAAATCACGCCCTAGAAGAGCACGTAAATGGCAGCTATAAAAGAGAATAATTACTGATGATGAAAATTGCAAGAGCTGAGGCATTCTTCATTCTACTTTCACACCCAAAACATTATTCAAATGGAGCTGAACTGAATTTCAAATGAAAATCAGGATGAGAACCTCCGCCCCATTTTTATTATGACTTAATGTGAGCTGCAGGCATAAGCTCATAACAAATATTTATGTTTCACAGAAATGTGTGGATGGTTCACACATTGTGTGCGTGTGTGTGTTTAAGAGGGAGGAGAATGTAAAAAAGCGAGTCTCGATATCAAGGTTCAAACACATTGTGACCGTGCCACACAGCGGTGCTGTAGCTGTCACTGGAGCTGTCAAGTGCGGAAACATTGGATGTCTCTCTATATATTGTTCAAAAGTACAAATGGTTCTAGTTTTTCAGTCTTCTTTGAGCTTCACACAGTTTAACTTCAGACACCGGACCAGCTGAGTGAAACCAAGGCAGATGTGAAAGCAAAAGAGTTGAGTGACATAAACTAGGAGCTCATGACACAGGAGTTCTTCACTGAGAGGATGTTACTGCTTTTAATCTATCTGCAGAAATAAACTGTATCCTAGCGACCGTCCACATGAAACTGCAGAACTGGTTGTTTGACTGTTGAGGCAGGTCATTGGAGAATTAGGTGGACATGGTGTGTTTAATTACTACAGACTGCATGTCAATAAAATGTACTAACACTGAGATAAACATGAAATTACATGGATAAGACAACAGGGAAGAGGGGAAAAAAACTTTGTGTTCAAAAAAGGCTCAGAAATAAATAACAGTCATGTAAAGTCTAAAAGCTGTAGCAGACATCCTACATCACTGTAATCATTCCCATTTATGATTTATTGGTTTTAGGTGGTGGTCCTGATTGGATGGTGTCTGGGTCTGGATCCAGACCACAGTCCGCCTACTTATGACCACCAATAATCATTTCCTGTGGATATTTTACTGCAGGATCAGTTATTTTGGAAAACAAATATGTTGTCAGTGAATATTTTCCTGATACATTCAGTATTAACATACTTGCAACTTGCCAAATATGTAAATTAACCTTTTCTCATTATGTTAATAGAAAACTTAATCTGCTCACAATTAAACTGATTTGCTGTTGCAGTGTAGCTGATGTCTCCTTTGCCACACAAGCTCAAAATAGAATATTTGCTCCTTCATGTTTAATAGTTGAAAATGGTTATGCTCCTTTTTTCTTTTCCAAACACACTTTTGCATATAGTGGCCAAAACAAACAACAATCTGAACTGTGCACCACACTGTTTTTTTTTCCAGAATGTCTTATCCAGACATTGACTTTTGTGATTATGTTGTATATAAGTTTTCCCTTTGATGACTTTTGCATTTAAAACCCTGTGTATCACATCATCACAGTGAAGCAGTGCACCACCACCACCACTCCCGTGTCAGCTGTACCTTCCTGCAGCTTATTAGCAGTCATGTCGGGGTCGTTGCCCTGGTCTTTCACATTTCCCCTCAACTGCCATTTCTTAATGATATTTTGGACAGTGGAGGCTTTCAAGCTTGCAGCACTTTGATGCCTTTTTATAGCCTCCCCTGCTTAGTGGGCATCAATTAGCTTTTACTTTAGGTCCCCAGTCAGTTGCTTTGAGGAGACCATGGTTGTTGGTGGTTACCACAAGTTTTGTCAGTCAGAGAATCATCACGAGCTGACAAGTCATCTTCACCTGCCTCACGAGTCCTAATGAGTCAAATGAGGCCTAACAAGTTAATTAAGATCTAACCAGTTAATTAAAGCCCGGGGCTTCAGCGGGGCACTCAAATTTTAGCTAATTTACATTTGCAAATGAGTTAAGTTGATGAAATACAAAGTAACAGTGCATTTGAACATTTGAAGAAATTTTTCATGCCTGTTTGCTGCAGTTTTGTGTCAAAAATCGACACACTGCTGCATACAATACATATATATATATACATATATATATGGAAGAATCTTTAATGCATGCGATCAGTGTCCTGCTCTGCTTTTATCAGATCTCCGAATATGCTAACATACGGAAGTACTTGAAAGTATTTTGCTTGTGAGATGTCCTCAGTGAAGGAATATAAACTGTAACATTCATTTGGTTGATTATGCAGTTGATTTTGTTGCTGTTTGCTCTACTGTCCAGTCTGAAACTGGTTATAAAATCACCATAGAATCTGATCTGACCCAGGGTAAATAACTAACATTCACCAGTGGATAAATATATTGTAATTATTGTATCAAGAAGGACTTCTACTCCGTGTGTGTTTCTACATATTAAATAGTTAATTTCGGAAATCACATCTTTGTTTACTACTGAATTCTTCTGACATGGTCTGTGTGGGTGCTGGTCTTTCTCCAGGTAGGTTTTATTAGACCAGTCTGAGTTAATAATTCCAGGACGATTCTCATTGCCAGTCCGCCCATGCATACAAACTGTACAAATGTGTGAAATACAAGAAGGCTGTTGAAAGTTAATTTTCTCTTTGTAAAGAAATGAGGATGCGCTAATGTAGGTGAAGCTGTAATCGTTTCCCTTTGTAATTATCAGTCACAATCACTAGTCTTAGATCACCAGTCTCATCGTCCCAGAGTGCTTAGATCTCAGGTGTCAGAGCACATGAAAGCACCACGTCACAACACATGTCAAACACACTCGTGATTGTTTGTTCTCGCCTCACTGTGGCAACAATTGGTGTCTAAGACCTGATGTAACTCTGAGCTCAGCAGCTCAGCACAGGCCAAGATGTGTAGGTTCTACATGATGGAACACATAGCTGTTTTTTCATGAAGTTTCTATTGTCATTTCAGTCCATCGTTTTGAAAATCATCCAAATTTAATGAAAACAGTGTTGGCTGTTGTTGTGTTGTTGCAAAATAGGTCTAGCCACATGCTAGTTTTCTTCTCAGTATAAACCCTGTTCCATGAGCTAAATCTGGCTCCCATACAGCAAGAAAGTGATGATGCTATTTTAACATCTGGATTTCCAACTCTGGCATGCAAACAGAAAATCTTCCACCTGTCAGTCAGTATGGGAGGACAACAGATAGACCTGCCAGATGTGGAAGTAAATGGGCCCGACACTGGACAAGGACCAAGGCATTATGTTGGCTCAGATGTTCAGTTTTGCTATCTGGGCCCTTCCTTATCATCCCATTTCCTTTTACTCTCCCTCCACAACTTGTGCTCCAGTAAAGTCTAGCATTCAAGCTCGGCCTTTTGTCTCTGACAGCCAAAGTTACCTTTTTTCTTTTTTTAGTTCATCCAATTTCTCCCTCTTTTGTGATGGTTCTTTCATTGCTGCCAGTTCTTTCTCAAGACCATGCAATTCTAAATGTGAGAGAAACAAAAGACAAGAAAAAAAAACGCTTTAACCTTGAAAACATATAGAGACTGAGATTTCATTTTATGCTAAAGCGATATTCAAACTCGAATGGTTCAATTATATTATAAGCAGTTATTCTAAAGCAGGGGTCTCCAACACGTTTCTCACTAGCTACCAGTAGCTCACAGCCCCTTTCCAAGTAGCTCACCAAAAGGATTAAAGGAGAAGTTCCATTTTTTGCCACCTGGACCTTATTTCTAGCGTAAAATACGTTCATTTACTCACCAGAACAACTTTGGTGTTACTTGGAGTCCTTCGGAAGATATTTAGATCCATTCGAGATCCGTGTATATCCATATAATGGGAGTGATGGGGAATCATCAATGCAGCCTCTAAATAAGACATTATCTGTCGCGAAACTCATTCATTTCACCAATATTTAGTTATGAGTCTCCAGTACTATTCCCCTGTGAGTTCGGAGCGGTTCAGAGTTGCCTTGTTATTGTCATTCGGGGTTTTTTACAGGGGTTTTTACAAACATCAACTACTTCAATGACGTCACTGCTGTGGGCCACCGCAGCACGGCCCATTAACTCCATACTCTGCCTGTGGAAGCTGAACTTCATCCAACTAGTCATTTTGTTTGGACAATTTGGAAATACGTTAAAAATAAACCATGTTGTTAGCAGTAGCAAGTTCCGTCTAGCCGGCCGTTGCAGAGCTTGGAGTGAATGAGCCGTGCTGCGGTGGTGCACGGCAGTGACATCATTGAAGTAATTAGGTTAGTAAAAACCCCTGTAAAAAGCCCTGGAAGACAATAACGAGGTAACTCCGAACCACCCCATCACTCCCATTATATGGATATACGCAGATCTCAAATGGATCTAAATATCGTCCGAAGGACTCCAAGTTACACCGAAACTGTTCAGGTGAGAATAAATTAACGTATTTCATGCTAGAAATGAGGTCCAGGTTGCAAAAAACTGAACTTCTCCTTTAATGAATCATACATAAAATTGAAAACTTGATGGTCACTCAGCCTGTACATTATATCAGGACTTTTCCTTGCCTATGGTGGGCTGGGTGATTTTGACTGCTGTCTTGGTGGAAGAGTGTGTGTTTGCATGGGGGCCATTTAGATGTAGCGTGTATCTTATGTAGACACACATCATGCACGCTCACAACCAAAGCGACGCCGTAGCGGCGTGCAGTCGATACGTGCGGTGTTGTGTCAAATCCCAGTTCCCTCTTGGGCTGTATACAGTTTCCCACGTAGCTCTGCCCCAAGATGTAGAATGTGTATTATAGAAGACATTTACATATTTCAGGATGGCTGACTTGAAATATCAGAACAGACATGTCCTGTGATTTTCAGCCTCCTTACATATTAATTAGAGGAGAGACAATATCTGACAGTAATATTTTCAGCTGTCAGGATGATAGGGGCTAAAAACACAAAGAGTCGGAAACAGAGTTTTGTTTCCTGAGTGGAAAGAATGAATGATATAAAACATGAGTAACTCTCAGCCATTTTCATTTTGTAAAAGTAGCTCTCAGAGACCCTCTCAAGACCTCTGTAAGGATGAAGTATGAAAGCACAGAATAAAAAACTTCTACTTTTAAATGGATCTAAACTTTAACACAGTTTTTCATTAGATCACCAGGGGATTTGCCTTAGAGTATATTTTACTCAGTGAAGGCACTTGTTATTGATTAAAACAGGACTTTTTATTAAATGTACAAGAGAAATAAAGCTTGTGCACCTCGACGCAGTGGAGGTTTTATGAGCAAGTCCCGTTGAGTTTGTATCTTATGCATGAGAAAACACACACATACACACACAGGCTTGGACGTGACACAAACACAATCCGGTTTAATGCAATAATTCTTTTCGCTGCAGACATTTTGACTTGTCATAGCAGCAAGGGCCCCTGTCACCCATGACAGTGTGACAGTAAGTGCTTTTAAAACCAACATTTTTATGCACGTTTTCAATTTGCACATAGAATAATAAATAAATGTATGCTCTGGAAATTCCCTGGTTCACATTCAGCTATGCTGTGTCTTCTTCTGCTGTGGTTTAATGGCACTGGACTGAATTAAAGTAGTGGATAGAAGCAATGTGTTATGCCAATTCTCTCTCTCTCTCTCTATCTATCTATCTATATATATATATATATATATATATATATATATATATATATATATATATATATATATATATATA
>OMNW01035766.1:124237-144942 GCA_900303245.1 Selene dorsalis
AATTAATTCCTGAGGGAAAAAAAAGATGTTGCTGACTTAGAAATGAAATTGCATCAGAATGATAATATTGATGTTCACTAACTGCTTGTCTTTCTCCCAGGATATTGCTACTATGCAGTTATGTGCCAACAAGTTGGATAAGAAAGACTTTTTTGGCAAGTCTGACCCCTTCCTGGTTTTCTACCGCAGCAACGAGGATGGAACGTAAGTTTGAGGCTTCGTGATTGACTCGAACTCAGCTGTGCTTATGAACAGATGTTTTCATCAGATAAGAACTGATGTTGGTTTTTTGTCCTTTTTTTTCTTTGTTTTATCCCCCTATTGATATTGAAGCCTGTTGAAAGGCTCATCTCAAAACTGCAGGAAGAGCTTGGCATATTTTTGACAATAGTTTCCATTTCTTTTAAAGACATTTCAAACCAACCTATTATTTCTAAAACCTTCTTTTTAAAGAGAAAAAATCATGGTCAAGTAGATGCTCCTAGCCCATTTTAGTTCAAAAACTCCAACTACACTTCAGTCTGGGTGGGCATAACTGGGGACCTTTGGAAGGAATGATGAAGAGACACATTGTTGCTCCCTGATTAGGTCTTACCAATCACAGTAGTGAATGCAGCAAATTGCATTATATTTAATGCTTCAAACACCTTCTGGACCATGTTCGTAGTATTTTCAGAAAATGAAGCCAGTACAAAAAAGACTGCTTCCTGCTTCCTGTTTACACCAGGTTGTGTATGCCCAGTGCATGTGAACATTGTTTTCAGCTGTGTTAGTATGGACAGAGATCATTCATGATAGATCTGGATGGAGATTGTTTTTGTTTGAAAGTAAGACTCGCGTTGGACTTACCTTTGTGTTCTTTAAAGGTCAAAACTCAAAAAGGAAACTGCAGAGAGATGTGAGCCAGATGCCACTGCAGCAACACCACTTCTTCCAAAATGGCTCAAATCAAGCTAATTTATTAATTCAGGTTTATGTTATAGTATGGTTTTGTGTATTTTATAGGTTTAATTGATACATATAGGATGGACAGGATGGTAGTAGAAATCAACCTAGCAATTTCCGTTTAGCCAGTAGCTTCGCATTGCACTCCTAATGATGAAATATATCTGATCATATACTATATGTATCAACTGATGTTATGCTTGTCTTTTTTACGCCATTGTGGTTATTGTCAAATAGAACATCCTGACAGATAACCTCAATTCAAAAGTAGTTTGACAGTCCAACAGTGTAATATATCCCTGTAGGCTTTATGTCCTTAATTGCTGAGCACAATAAGTGCATTATTTTATTACATAATTGATAACTGATAGTGGCACTGTCACTGTGAGGTAATGCTAATGAGAGCACTGATCCCTCGGTACATCCACCGGCGCTGCAGAGTAGAAAGCAGCTGCAGCAGATGTCTTCTCAGTTCCCATGAAAGTGAAATGAGACACTTCTGAAATTCCAGAGCATATATAACCTCCGTGTGGAAGAAGAAAGGTTTAGAAAAGTGTGTAATGAGCACTTTGAAGATGGAAACTAGATGTGTCCACCCCGGTAATAGAAGTTGTCATGTCTGGTTCTCATCTCACTTGTTTTCCTATATAATAATTCAGCTCTCTCTTTTTTGAAACCAGTGACATTTGAGGCTTATCTCAATCTTTTAAGATTATTGCCTTTTCCTCTGCTCTACCTTGGGGAGTTGTTTGTTGTATTAAAACTCCATCTGCAACTCTGTCATGTCCCCCAGATATACTTAAACACATCTAAAAACACACAGTATTTTGTAGATTTGCAGAGGAAGCTGGGTATAGAGGATGATAGGTACAATCTGAGCGATATGTGTGTACTCTCTCTCTCTCTTTTTTGTGGACCTTGAAACTGTTATTTTGCCGGCAGGTTCACCATCTGCCACAAGACAGAGGTGATCAAGAACACACTGAACCCGGTGTGGCAGCCCTTCACCATCCCTGTTAGAGCTCTCTGCAACGGAGACTATGACAGGTCAGACAACATTTTGCATAACTGTATTATGTATTCAAATGGGGAGTGAATGAAATGTCAAATGAGAGATTTCATTTTGTCCTCGACACTGAAGAAACCTGTGGGTGAAACATTGTGCGGATGTTGATAGGCCACCTGATTTTCATCACTGTTTACATAAACTCCTCTGCCCTGGAAAAGCATCTCTCTGATTAGATGAAGTAGGGGAACACTTAGGAACCAATAAGGCGCAGGTAGGTAGGCTCTTTATACAAATGACATCACCTGTTGCTGGGGCGGTCAGAATAATGCCAGCAGTCGGTCATGATGTCCCAGGGACCAGCACTGGTGTTATTGAGACCGACTCAGTCTTCACACAGCGCTGTTTAATACAGTCAAAGTCAGGCTCAACTGTGCTGAGCAGGTGTGATAGCCACATGCTGTCAGGCGCACGCTGCACACAGGCATGCATACATTACACTACTGCAACTGTTATTTTCCACTCATGCACATGATATCATACAGGTTTATGAATTATCATCCGTTTTGACTTCACCTGAAAGCTGAACGTTTACAAAAAGCTCATATTTTTCTAATCTTTACCTAAGAATCACATTGAACAGAATTTAATTTACACATTCCAGAAAATAGGCTTAATTAACTTTTCGAAGCATTACATGAGAAGATCAGTAGCACGCTTTATGAATGAGCCAGGTTCATGTGAATACTGAACTCCCAAAATGCATGTTACTCTTCTTCGGTGGAACGGTTGGACTCTGTCTCCCTGGTCATTTGCAGATGAGGGAATAGGTTCCTCATCAGGAAACACTGTGTAAATTAGTCTATGAAATCACCTCCAATTTATGTGACTTTGTACTCAGCAACACCTCATTTTTGCTTGCATATGTAATCTTGGAGGTAAGGGATATACTAAAAGGTAATCTCATAAACTCCATAATTATCCAATTCTTCAGAGACATGTATCCACAACAGCTAAAGGTTATACTTTCAGTTTTTTGCCAAAACACTGTAAAGTCTTTTAAGATAGTTTCGCCCTCATTTGCACTAAAGTTTTTTGATTACAGAGCGATTCCTTTGTGTCTCAGAAATTAATGGCAAATTTTGTGGGTCCTTACACAAAGACTTTTGTGTAAAAGCACATCTGCAACTCCCCAACTATATGCTAATGACTTTTGATGACCTGTGACATTTTAACCAAATAAAGTTAAATTCATATACCAGAGCGCAGCACTTGGTGTACCTGGCTCCAAATATAGCATATAGCTGGTGTTGTAAATTCATACCACTGGCACTTAGTCATCTCGCTGATCTGAAATTGACATTTTCTGACTGGAAAGCAGCAGGCAGAGTGTAGCAGCAATATAGGACCTGGAATTCAGAGTTCACATAACGACCTGTATACTGCCCCTATATCTTCAATATTGAATCAGCAAATGCGTAATTGCTTTGTTCCCAGTGTGATGGTGAGAAAAGAGGTTTTATATGATTAAATTAAACTTCAAGTTCTCGTTTTATTGACAGCAGATGATCTAATGAAGAGCTGATGTTCAGAAATAAGATGTTCTCTGTTTATTTCAGGACTGTGAAGGTAGACGTCTATGATTGGGATCGAGATGGAAGGTAACATTCTTACCTCATGATTCACCATGGTGTCTCCCCTTTGTCAGGAGGGAATTAAATGGCTTGTGCATATTTTTGTGGGTGCGGATATGAAGAGTTTGACAAACTGCACTTCAAAGGGAGAGCGAACAGCAGATCAAGCAGGAGATTGACAGGCCTACAGAGGAAGAAGAAGATATGCAGAGAGACGAAGACATGACAGTTTATCTTAGATTTTTTTTTTTAAATCTATGTTCATGCTCCTCTTTCTGTGTGGGTGTTGTTTGTCTGCAGCCATGACTTCATTGGTGAGTTCACCACCAGCTACAGAGAGCTGTCTCGGGGGCAGAACCAATTCAATGTCTACGAGGTGAGAAACGACATGGGGGTGGTTTGTTGTTTCTTGCTGCTTTCATCACCTTGTAACTCCAATTCAGGTGATTTTGATATTTTGACTTCTGTTGTTTTGCTCTCCAAAGCCTGGGGAAACTCTACAACGCTCACAAAGGCTTATACAACCTTTGCTAAACTGAAGGATTAAAGCAGACATAATGGCTGATAAACATAGGTGCTTTCAAAATAAATAAAAAAATACTTTGGTAATTCTTTTCCCCTGATATCAAAATTATGCAACCTTTGGCTGACGGGATGGTTTTGCAAACAGCTAGAACAGAAAACAGGTTCCGGCAGCAAAGAATAGCATGACTCATCACCCCTTAACGACCACTAGCATTTTAAGCATCTGTGCTCTTAAGTGTGTATATCACACTGGTGAAGAAAGCAACCAACCTAGGTTAACAAGCTACCAAGCCAGCTACTTAATGTAGTTTGATAGCTGGTTTCAAGGTAGCCCAACTAGCTCGGTAGTCTTCATTCAGCAGAAACATCATCGTGTCATCTAATTTTGTTGTTAGAGGAGAAATGTGGGTCAACCTAACATTAGCCTTGTGGCTTTCATGATATGGTGATACCAAGAATTTAAAAACTTACAGCTATAGCAGCAGGTGGTCTTATAAGCTACATTAATTAATTTAAAACTATTGTTTGAATAACATGAAGATAATTAGGTGCTAAAATGATCAGACATTTTTTTTGATACTGTAATAATACTGTAAATATTTTTGGTTGGACTGATGAATGGATGAATGCATGGGTGGTTGGATGGATGGTCTTCTCTGCTCTCTCTATATACACACAATATCAGTTTCAATTCACGGGCTGTCACTATTATCAGGGATCTGCTGAATTATTCATGTTCATTATTAACCATCATTCCAGGCTGTGAAGTGGTTTTACAAGTACCCTCTCCATCATTAACTTACTTTTTCATCTCTCTGACAGGTTTTAAATCCCAAGAAGAAAGGCAAAAAGAAGAAATACATCAATTCTGGAACTGTGAGTACACCCACTTCTCTTATATCTGCCTGTCTCCTTTGTGGCATATATGTATATATACATATATATATGTATATGTGAGTGTGTGTCTGTCTGTGTGTGTGTGTACATCCGTGTGTATGTGTATATAGTTAATATCACCTCTGACACCTGCTTCTCTCTTACTTCCAATCTTCCACTGCGTGGCCACCTGTTTGTCATTTTGCCTTGCTGTCTACCTGGCCCCGGTCCCTCTCCCACCCTCCCCCTTTGTGTGTGTGTGCGTGTGTTTATCAGGTAACTCTCCTGTCCTTCAAAGTGGAGTCTGAGTATACCTTTGTGGATTTCATCCGAGGAGGGTGAGTGGAATAATTATTAGCCTGCTCTCACAGTGAGTGTCAATGGCAACCATTGTTGTTTGTGCCTTTGTGAGTGAGGGAGTGAGTGAATGAATGCGTGTGTGTGTGTGTGTGTGTGTGTTTGTGTTAAGTTGAAGATACTAGACTGACTTTCAATAAAGCTCCTTTACAAGCATAGCATTAAATTCATATTGTGTCTGAAAGGGACGGGTTTGGAGGAGCTGGAATTGGTAAATCTCACGTAAATTTACCTAATTTATTCCGTTCACTTTTAATTATCAGTTCCATTTGTTTTACCTAATTGGACGTTCAAGATGGTGAAGAGAATATCATCCAAGCATATTAATTAGCCGGTAAACCAGTAGACTGATTATTTTGCAGCTGAATGTGATGGTGTGCATGTGAGTGTATGAAGTATACTGAAGTGTATGACGCTCTTTGTTGTTTTCCCCTTTGATTTCCACTTTAATTGCAAAAGAACCCAGCTGAACTTCACAGTGGCCATCGACTTCACAGCATCTAATGGTAAGTTCCTGTCTGGTGTGTTTTGGAATACATGATACTTATAAGTATTTCTATTAATTATGTGATGAGCATGTGTGTAGTAGGCTGTGACTCTTCAGTGCCTTCCAGCAAATTGCATCAAAACATCTATAGAACAGATGTGATTCCCTGACCCTTTCAAACCAACGTCAAAGTGACCTCGCAGACTGCAGAACACCCAAATGTATTGACAGTGACAGTCAAACGTAATCACATGTAAGGACAGGACAGTTTTTTCATAGGTGTATGAAAACATCCTTGATCAGGTAAAATATCATGAGATCACTGACTAAGTGTAAAATTTAATTTATGGTAAACATTATGAGGTAAGAAAAGATAACAAAGTTAAAATTGTGATCTTGCAATGTGGATATTTATTGAAAATTATTGAAGGTGATTTATTGCATCAAGAAATGACCTTGGCGGCTCACCAGAAAGAGCACATACCACTGAGGCTCAATCCTTCCATCTTACCAACACCACTGTCACTCTTTCACTGTTCCTATCAAATGAAAGTGAAAACCGCCCCCAAAAAATGCATTCTTGGAAGGTGTCCCAACAACTTCAGTGTTGTCAGTTTCACTAAAATGACTATTGGAATATTATAGATCTCCTAACCTGAGGTAAAGGGCTTAGCCTTCAGTTACTACTGAAATTTTGTAAATTTAACTGCTGCTACTTTTTGAGAAACAGACACCATTGATGCTGGTTTTGGGCTCTTCAAGTACGTCTAACTGGTAGGGGTCTCGTGGTTGACTGAAAGTGGCTTTGTGAGTAGTATGAACTGGTTTGCTCAAACCAGATTGTGCATTTCAGTTTACTTTGTTGTACTTTACACAACCATACCCTTGGGCCACTGGGGCTCTTTGGTTATAAAGGCCATTTCTGTTGACATGCAATAAGTTCCTCTACAAAGAAGCAGCATAATAAACACGATTGGTCGGATATCATGGATACAAAAGAGCTGAAATGCTTTGCTTTTCTTTGTTAACTGACCGATTCCATTTCCATGTTTTCCCATATTCCATGTTGCAAACTGTTCTCTTGTCTGTATCCATTAGGCCACTGGGGCTTCACCTGATTTAGCCGGCAGTGCTAAAGTGGTTGCAGATATGGTCATCATAAATGTTAAAACCTGGTTGTTGGTGAAGGTCATGTCTGACTTCACAGACTCCCTGGCTTGAGAGGATTGTATTTCAACTATTGTGCCACTGGGGCTCTTTGATCACAGTAGCATTTTTTGCTGGCATGCAATAGGGTTCTCTACAAAGTAACAAGATGAACAACAAGATCTTTGGGTAGTAACCAAAAGAATGATATCACCATGCATTTTCACATGTGATGGCTCGCACACCACTCTCTTGAATATATTGTTTCATTCATGCTCTTATTTTCACATGGTGGAAAGAGCAGTCAGCCGTGCAGGGTGCACAGGATGTGGTGAATATGTTTGGTATTTTCCAGGGCCACACCTATGGTATGGTTGCAGCCTAGATGCGATTGTAGGAATACATTACCAGCAGGTGTGTTGAGAGCGGGCTTCTATCGTGGCTAATCAAATCATCCCCCTCCCTTTCATCCCCTTTAAAAGCAGGACACTCGTTTTATAATGGAGGAGAGAGTCCAGACGAGCTTAAGCCAAGGGGATAGGAGAGTAACACTTCTTTTTTCATGTGTGCAGCTGCCAATAATCAATTAAATTTAAGCCATTCACTTGATTGAATAAACTGATAACTCTTCCCAAATAACCCTGTTAAAATCCTGTTAACACAATTCTTTGATTTACAAAAAAAAGTATCTTGTTTTCTCTCCTGCCTCTATCAGATTATACAGCCATAATTCTTCACACAGTTTGTCATATCCATAGCCTGGGCATTTATTAAAATATAAATGCCCAGGAGATAAAGCACACAGTATTTTCTTGGCATCAGTCATCCTCTGTTTTCACTGGTAATATGGTGTTCCTTGTATTTCATACATGAAAACCAGAAAGGGAGGATGAGGGACACATTATCAGTGACTTCACTGTGTTACGTGTGTCCTCTAAGGTAACCCATCCCAGCCCACCTCACTCCACTATATGAGTCCCTACCAGATGAATGCATATGCCATGGCCCTGAAAGCAGTGGGTGAGATTATCCAGGACTATGACAGCGACAAGCTCTTTCCTGCCTATGGCTTTGGAGCTAAGCTGCCCCCCGACGGCAAAATCTCTCATGCATTTCCACTGGTAAGATACACACAGACACACACATACACAAACTTATGAATTCACATATACAAGACACACATGCACAGTTGAATCATAGCAGGGTGTAGTTTGGACCAGGAGTTGTCGCTGCGGCAACAGCTGGTCTTCCAAGTTGAGAAGTTGGCTCATCTGTCTGCCAGCAGGACTCCCCCAGCAGCACGCCCCACTCATCCTGCTTGCATCTTCCTCGGGGAAGAGGGCAACCAGTCAGAAACCACTGGATGCTAAACTGAAGTAAAGCCAAGCCTATGCTTATGTTATCAAAATCATGTTTGATCTGGTATAAATGTTAGATAAAACAGCCTTTGACAACAAAACAAGTAGGGAGTGGCAAGTTAAAAGTAAGCTGTGGAGTTTTTATATCATTAATAGCTGAAGTAATTTGATGTGAGGCTGTGTGAGGGAGTTATTACCTGCAGTGATATGCTGCTTTGGATTGGCCACAAAAATGTGTTGTAGCCAACACACAGTAAAATGAATAAGTTTAAAAGAAAGGAGTGACTGGCTTTGAAGAATCTCTGCATTATTGTATTATGGGAATCCAATGTAAGATACAGTGTTTTGGAGCTTGTCCCATTATAGGGACTAAATGTAACAGTATCTCTGCCTCTGCTGCTTCAACTTTTGAGTCCTTTAGCTTTATGAAAGCATAGCACTATACAAATGGAATGCTCCTTAAAAACTCCTCTTTACCCTTGAACTTTATTTATATAACAGATTTTATATAATGGATTAATTGAGTCTCAAATGCCCCAACCTACGCTGAACTTCTATGAACTTCCTAATGTACTGTGTTGGCCTGAACTTGCCACTAGTGTGAGGGAGTTATTTATTTATTGCCCCCAAAAGACCTCAAACACAGACAAGAGAAGTTAAAATGTACCCAGAACATTTCATAAGATATTGAGGGACGTTTATTTTGGGGTGAGGTCTTAAATTTCCTGGAACTAGATCAGATTAAATCTTATCACAGCGAACAGCAGCACATTTAAGATAGGTTTCCTTATCTATTATTGAGAGAACAATGGGGAAATATGCCAGCATCTGCCCTTTTATTATTTAGTGTTAATTGTGAAAAACATTTCATCTTTAAAAATGTCAAAAATGATGTCATTTCATATGCCAGTGACTCAGGTGTTAATGGACTTGTTTATTGTATTGTTTGTACACTAGATATGTGAATGAACCCTGTGTGTTTCATGTCAGCGTGCTGTGTTGTATGTTGCAGAGTGCTGACAGTGAGAATCCAAACTGCGTAGGAATAGAGGGTGTCCTCGAGGCCTATTTCCAGAGCCTGAGGACAGTGCAGCTCTATGGGCCCACTAACTTTGCACCTGTAATCAACAAAGTGGCAAAGTAAGTTTGAGACTTTATATAATTTAGATGAAGCTGGGTAAAATTATACTATTTTCTTTATCCAAACCCAGGTGTTTGTTGTTGAGCAAGAGAGAGATTATTTCACAGAAAAGAGGGTGGGTTTCAGTTTTTTTATATTTGTATAATTAATTTCAACTTCAGAATCTTGAAGGCCAGTTTGTTGCAGAGGATGCAGAACACATGAGAAGTCAACAACTGCTTGCTGCTAACGTTTCCCCTCAGCGGTTTAGACTTTTTTCAGTTTTTAAAACGCATATACCTTTACTGCATTGTTTTTATAAAATTGTCCGTCAGCGTATGAGAATTCAGCCTTTGCGTCAGTACCCAACTACAGGAAAGACCACACCAATATCTCTGTCTGATTATTAAAAGGATACTGCTGACACTGGTAATTCCTTCTGTCTTTATGTCTTTGCTGGGAGAAACATGGATTAATCTTCCTGACCAAAGTGGGGCTTGTGTTTTATGTGGCATGTCAATAGACTGAAGTATCAGCTCTTAAGTTTAACAGGACAAGAAATATAGAGGTGAAAGAGATCACCCACTGAAAAAAACACCAACCAGGAGATTAGGTGCTAAGACACATACACACATACAGGATAATTCTAACACGAGGGAAAAACTGACAACACATACACACACATAGAGCATAGATGCACATACACAGAGACTCACAAATAAGTGCAGTGTTCAGCCATGAAGAACAGTTAAAACCATGGCATTAAAATCTCTCCACTGACAATAAATACACTAAACAGCAGGTGAAGGACACACATACAGACACACACACACACACCTACATGCTGGAACTCTTCCTAACTCATCTGGCATCATATCAAGCTAGAGCTGATATTTGAGAATGTGCATGTATCCATTTGTTTTTCTCATCAATCCCCATGTTGGAGAAGGATATGAAGACCGGTAGAAAAACAAAAAGCAGGGTCACATTATTTTTTCTCATGCAGTGTTTTTTGCTCCTTGTTATTTTTGAAGGCTTTCTCTGTTACTCTAGGTTGTAAATCTGGGTGGCAAACAACTCTGATCTGATGTTGAGGCAGCATCATAGAGCAAAGGGGTTTCTATGTTAAAGTCCTCTAATGGGGTGGTGTTGGACAGGTGGTACGATGACCTAGGGTTGAGGGCTTTTGTTGAACCTTATTTTCACAGATAAAGATAAAAGATAACAGATAACTGAATGATGATATTTTTGTTCATGAACATCATCAGCCATTAAATATCCCAGATATTTTAGAGGAAGAAACTCCAGTATTCTAATTCTATTCTAAAAGAACATAATACTGTCATCTATTAATTGGTTTTACATCCTTTCAGAAGTGTGTGTGACAGTGTTTCTCATTCATGTGAAATCAAACCATAGACTGTAAATAAAGGTGGACAATTGGCATGCTGGAGGAAATTGGCCATAGAGACCAAAACTGCTGTTTGTAGCAGACTGTAAACTTCTATTTCTGCTGTGAAATTGTATATTGTAACATACAAGTCTATGGAGAAAGACAATGTCTATTACAATGTGCAGTAGTTGCATGTGAACTGAATTTCTATGGTATCCAGGTAGCTGAAAAATATTCAGTAAGAAAATTTCCATTGAAAATAAAATATATTGTGGTCAGACATTATAAGGAAATATAACTATTTCAGGTAAAACTAATCATTTGGGGTTTCTGGATTTCAAGCGGCTGATGCTGACCTCTGTTTATCTGTAAAAGTGTGCAATGGCTTATGGGTTATGGTAAAGGGCTGCAGAGGTAACAGGCTGGGCTTAATGGATGTAACTGTGACCTGCACTCTGCATTCTCACTATTAGTGAGACTATAAGTATTGTCATTAGCGCTGATTGGCTTTGCAAACACCACTAGGTTACTGATTTCCATAGTAAACTAGTAGCCATGCAGTTAGAGCTCACATTAAAGGCAAAGAAACACAGAACATCAAAATTTGCTTCATTGCTTGTGATCTGTTAAGGTGGACAAAAGCTTCTTACACAGTATGTGGAGGAAGCCTGAGCCTGTCGGAAAAATAAAGCTGTGATTGGCAGTCATTGTTCAAGAGACAGGTTTGGTCAAGAATCAATAATGCAGGGAGAGATTATCAAGAAACACACTGATACCTGAAAGCTGTATTTGATAGCATGTACTGTATGTTGGCAAGTAAACACAACTTCAGGTTTAAATAATGCATGTTTTAAAACCAGCCTTGTACTACAGTTAGTCCTGAGCCAGACAGGACAACAGGATGTTTGAAACCGACAGGCATGTGTGCTTTGTGTTTCCCTTAGTAGTCTGCTACTCAGGTGTACAGACGCATCCTCTAAACCAGGTGCTAATGTGTGTGTGTGTGTGTGTGTGTACGTGTGCCCATGTCCTCCAGCTGTGCAGCAGAGATTACAGATGGCTCTCAGTACTTTGTCCTGTTGATGATCACAGATGGAGTGATATCTGACATGGTCCAGACCAAAGAGGCTGTGGTCAATGTGAGTAAACACTTACACACACACACACACACCTAAAAACTTTTAAAAACTTTACTCACATCATAGGGACTCGCTTTCGTCCCCAAAAGGAAGACAACCCACAATCTGTGAACAATTTTAGGTCCCCACAACATAAGTAATGCCTGTATCTTAAACACACACATACACAATTATGTCAACAAATGCACACAGGGGCTGATGGATAGCAGTGCTTTTCCCGCAGTGACTGATGTGTGTCCCAGCATCCTCTTTTCATTTGTCGGTCATGTTTCTCAAGAGTAATGCTTTGCTTGATTTTTGACAGCTTGGTTCGTTCCAGTAATCACCATCCTGTGATCAATAATACCTGGGAAAAAAGAAAAAACAACCAACAATACAATCAAATTTTCTCCTCAAGACTCAAGTCAAGGGGAAGAAGAGGCGCCTTTTCTTTGATTGGATATGATATCACTTTCTGGAGAGGTCAATAGTTGTTTTAAAAACTGTCAAATTAACGTTTGAGAGGTCTGATCCAATTTGAATGGTGATTTGTCAGACACAGCAGTATGGAAGATAATTTATTTGTTATCCTCTCCGTTTAATAACTTTATGTGTACAGTATAAAATGAACTCAGGTGGAGCCCAACTTATTTTCTCTAAACCTTTTTAAATAACATTAATCTTCTTTGCTGAGTTTTCTGAAGGAGAACAAGTTGTACAGTATATTTGGAAAATAAACACAATGTTAATCTCCCACCAACCTTCAGTTTTAGGCCTAGACTACTAGATCAGGATAATAGTCTCACCTGTCAGATTAAAATCCATGAACAAATCAACACTTTATATGTAGAAGACAATACTCACTGTTTAAACTTAAATGTTGTTTTGTTCACATAAACCTCATACATATTACCTATTTGGAAACTGCTACTTTGGAAAGTTGGCATGAGTCCTGGTACAGAAGCTGAGTGATAGGCTGCTGTGTTCACGGTCCACAGGAAAAATGTGTTAGCCCCAGGTCCTATATTTTACATTTTTACTACGCTTTATCTAAAGTGTTGAGCTACAAGAAAATATATCTGTGGTTATAAGAGCCAAAGACTATCTCAATGTAGTTGTATATCTACTCTGTCATAGCAACAAGTTGATGAGCCGATCAAAGGAGAGGAGGCTCTTAGACTCGACTCTAATTGGCTGAGTGTGTGATCAGTCATCAAGTAAAATATAGCTATTCAGATAAACACTCAGACAAACCAAATCCAGCACACTCGGGTGGTTGGTCCAGGTGGGGGGCATGGTGCCTGGCTGAGAGAAAGAAAGGGTGAGATGCCTGTTTTGTTGTGACATCACAATGTTACAGAATTCCTGACAGCTCATTTGAAGGCACAGGCTATGGACTGAGCTCTTTAATACAGTATAAATACAGAACCCAAACCTGATTTATAATTTGAAAAAAATTATAGAAGTCTCACTTTGTACAATATTTGACCTTAAAAACAGCCATTATCACTGTAAGTGTCCATTTAATTTTGAATATTTTCATCACTTTATCTCACAGTCAAACAGCCCTCTTTTTTAAATCTACTGCAGGTAATAACCTACACAGTGATTAAGTACTTCACACAACCGTACATTGAATGACTCAGATTATCAAAATAAACCACCACACACTGATATTACTTCACTGAAATTTATTGAGCGAACAATATGTTTCGCATCTGCTTCTTCTTCAGGTTCACTCAACAGGATATAACCCAAGGTATCAATTTAATGCATCAAAAAGATATTATTAATTAATTGTGTCTCCTGTTGTGTCCTTTACAGGCAGCGTCACTCCCAATGTCCATAATAATCGTAGGTGTTGGACCTGCTGAGTTTGATGGTGAGTGCACACACTGGCAGGAGAGGGGGTGTCACATACAAATGACAGGAAATGACTTTATTTACTTACGACAAAACCTCCTCAGTCATCGATCCACACTCACCTGGGTGACTGTCAAGGAATTCAGTTGCATAATAGCCCATTACATTTCACAGTGGTGTTAAGAACTTGCACACTGAATCATCAGATTTCTTCACATTATGTTAGTTGGTATTCATAGATGGAAAACAAGCTTTAATGAAAATTGAGCTGGAGAATGATATGGGTCTTTTTTCACCTTGAAATGTACCTTTCAGTGAGACATGTAGCTGAGCAGAATGATTGCTGACAAGAAGTGTGCAGTGAATAAATTTGAAATGTAAACCATTTTGATTAAATTCAATAACCTTCACACTGCACAGACATAAACATGTGATATTGTATATGAAAGGCAGCATTAGACGTTACACTTGACTCCCATCTAGTCCACTAAAAGTCAACAGGAAACCACTGCAGCAGCTGTATCTTAATTGGTTTGTCATACACACCAAGCTGCTGCTCCTCCTTCCTGGGAGAGTCGCCTGACAAAGTCAATGGGGTCAAGTTGTGCTGGCATCTTACAGCCCGAAGATCAATAAACGACTTTTCAGCGGGGGCCATTTGTGTTTGTGAGGAGTGCATTGCTGGTCAACAGAGTGTGACATTTTTTTTATTTTCAGGGTCAGGGAAGTTACCATATATGGTTCCTCACCCTTCAAAGATAATAATTTTCCAAAACAAAAACATATTAAAAAACACAGACATAGACATGTACAGACATGTTGTATATGAAAGGCAGCATTAGACATTACCCTTGACCTTTAGTGGACTAGATGGGAGACAACAGGAAACATATTTATATTTAAATATATTATATTTAAAGGAATATTTATTAACATAAAAATGTGTAAGAAAAAAATGCAAAAATACTTATTTCAAACTTAAGGACTCTGACGTGAAGCGGCTGATGATTACCTCCGCGAAGTCCATTAATTCCTGATCAACTGGACACCTCGAAGGGCATTATCCCACTTATACCATAGTCACTTACCAAATAAATAAATATGAAATCAATTTCTTATACTTTAATGTGTTTTATAGTTAAAATCATACTTTTATGATTATGACTATTTCATATTTCATCCGCAACCCACTGTGACCGCAGGGTAGAGCCACAGCGACTCTGCCACAGCGACTCTTGCACAGCGTAATAGTCAATCAGTGAAGGGAAGTGAGATGATGGCTTGACGTTACGTGACACAAAGTATTATTTCAGAAGGCCAGAGCATTTCTTACCACTTGTGTGTTACACACTCCAGTGGTCATGATGTGCTGAAGAAAACTTGTTATGCTCCAAGTCACTGTTGCCATGGTTACTAACTAGCGTTTGAGCCAGCTCAATAATTTTTTGAATTGTCATCAGACAATTTGACTGGAACGTCTTCATGGGTGTCCATTATCACTTTTAACGGACACCCTGCAGCCAGTCAGAACTGAGTATTCACCCAGACCATGATATAACTTATTTTACTTGTCAAAAATAAGTTACCACATTCTGTAACTTATTTTTGACAAGTAAAATAGGTTACCGAATGCGGTCACTTGCCCTATAAGGGGATAAAGCTACCACTCACACTTTCAGTTCTAGTATGCGTCCTCATATTTTATGGTTCTCTCGATCTGTTTGCTGTTTTGACCTCACATTGTGCTCAGTCATTTTTCCATCGGTAGTGACACATCCATGCTGTTTTGTGACTTTATCAGAATTCCTGTTGGTGCTATTTATGAAGACCTCTCAGGTTAAATTTCTATCAGAGTGCAGTTTAGGTGCAAGCACCTCCCCCTATATTTGGCCTTAGTTGAAATAGCTGTCTAAAAGCTACTCCTGTAGCTGCACAGAATTGTTTTCATTTTCTGACCTATAGCGTAATTGAGTCTCACTTTTGCCTGAGGAATGACATTTTTGGTGCATAAAGCACTGGAACCATTCTCCACTGAATACCTGCTCTCGCTCCCATACTGCGCTCCACTTCAGCAATTACGTTATGAAAATACAAAAGAACATCCTGTACCTTCTTTATATTCCTCTTTATATTCTCCCTTGGTGGTTCTAGTATTGAGTCATACTCTCTCCGTCACTGTTTTTTCCTTTTAGCTATGGAGGAACTGGATGGAGATGAGGTGAGAGTATCCTCCAGAGGACGTCTTGCTGAGAGAGACATTGTTCAGGTACTCATCATGATTCTTTTTAACTTTCCAGGTTAGACTTGAGTACGTTTCTGTCAACAGCAACAGCATGGGGGACTTGCCCCCAGGGGAGGGAGGCTTACATTGATAACACACACTCATAACACACACTGTGCATCTGCCTCATACAACATACAGTACAATACCTGTCGGTGGTGGGCCACTCATCCAGCAGTCATCCAGCACAAAAGCAGCCACTTTACAAAGGTTCATTTTGACCCATTTAATCCCAGATTTTAATTATTTCACCATTTCTGTAATTTATAAAATGAAGGTGATCTTAGGACTTTTGTTTTTGATTAGTGTTGATTGAGCAAATGTTTTTGTAGAATTAACTTTTCACTGAGTCCTTTACTTGGACATTGGAGGCAATGTCCAAGTACAGTTTTTTACAACTTTCCTATAACATACAACATATATAAATGGTCACACTTGGTCACAATTGTTACAAATGGTAAAAACTGCATAAATAACAAGCCATTTATTGTATAAAATTAGACAACATCTCTATTACACCACATTACACACTAACAAGAAATCAAAGAGGACATCATAACACACTATTTCTACAAGACAGATGATCTAATTCAAAATCAAATATAAAACAATACAAGACAATTATACAAGATAATACAAAATGGGCCTTTGACAGCTTCATCAGACATCCTTCATCTGTAGTAGGATAAATGTCATATTATAGGTACTACATAACCTTACCTTTATTACTTTCTTACCTGGGTGATTTTATTTCGTTACTGGAACATAAATGAAAGTCAAACCACATTAGTTCACACCTGGGCGCTCCTTCACCTGTCCTTTGTAGCCTAAATGTTGTCCAGAGTCCCACAGAGGTTTTGATACTTTTGAGAGTGATACTTACCCTTTACCCATATGTCACTGAACTGGGAACTGCCAAGACACTGCATCTTTATTCCCCACTGTAAGACAAAGAGAGGAATATTCGGCAGAAGCTCGTACTGAATTATTTGAGCCAACAAGAATCTGCATTAAGCCTTGACTCTGTGATGAAAGTGTCAAAGCTCACAGTTCCAGTATTAGCACAGGCTGGTTTACTCTGAACATAGAGTTAATGGCTACTGTAAGTGAGTTACAGCAGAGATGATCTCTCCCACACTTTAGACTCTGATCTTTTTAAGTGGATACTAATGGTGTGTTAGGAGCTCCTCGTTGGTTTCTAATTAGTGTGTGGTTTGCTGTAATTGTGTGCAAGTGTCATTTCTTTTGGATTCTATACAGAATTACAAGCAGGTCCCTACTCGGCATAAATGGGTGTAAGATGTCGCATTAGTGTATAACAGTGTTTGTTGACTTTCAGATTAAGAACATATTATTTGTTGTTTTCATCTAATTTGATACAAAGAGCAGCTTGTTGCATCTCATTAGTTTACTGTAAAATTAAATGTCTTTCAGATGTGTCTTATCTGTGATTAAGGTTTAGTTAATTTTTGATTGCAGTCACAAGGAACAAAAATAAGTCAGATTTTTATCAACCTCCTTCCCAAGACATTTTATGGCATCATGCTACATCTGAAAGCAACAGTCCTGTTTTATGCAAATCATTTTTTGCATGCAGGAGGATTCTTGTAGAGAAAAAAGTAGGTCACTTACAGAGTTTTTAACCAACGATCTATTTGGTAGATGTTCAGGTGTGAGCAGACTCCAACTTTTTGCTCAACAAATGGGAACTCGAACAGGAGGGCCTCCCTGTCACCTCAGAGGAATGATCCCTGATGATGAACTGCCAAAGTAACAATAAAGACCAAGAGGACAATAAATTGGACACTGTTGTAGTGAGGACAGATGGCTTCATGGTTGGAGCTGCAACAATTAACTGGTCAACAGGAAAGGAAAAGGAAAAAAGCCAAAAAAAAATCTTTTAGGTTTGTGACAATCAATTGATCACATCATTCGAGGCTCTGAAAAATTGTGCAATTTAAGATTATATCTACAAAGAATCATCTCTGTATCAATAATGATAACTTTATTAATGTCGTACAAATTACAAACACTGAGGCAACAACATAACAACAAAAAGCTTGAGAAAAAACAAACAGTATCCCATCAGCCATCACATTAACACCGGTGTTTCATGTTTCAAATGACACTATAAAGGATGCAGAATGAGCTAAAACAAGCCACAGATAAGAGAAGAAAAGAAAACACATAAGAGGGCAGCAGCATTCCCAACCAGTTAATGAAAAAAAGGTGCTTAGGATAAAAAAGGGGGAAATTACAAGAATAGATGAAAAGGTGAAAGGGTAAAAGTACATGACCTATACCAATAGCTGTAAAAGAGACAGAGTTCACCGTAACATACTCACAATTACCTGTTCTGACACCATATTCTAGGCCACAGATATACACCAGTCAGCCATGACCATAAAAACCTACTGATCACTGTGAATCAAAACAACTGAGAATAGAACCAGTAAAAAAAAAAAGAAAAACAATACAAAAACAACATAAAAAAAGTCTGTAGGTCACTGATTCTACTTTATCTACTCCGGCAGTCTGTCCCAAACCCTGATGGCAAAAGCCCAGTCACCTTTAAGGAAAGTCAGACTGAGCTGTTATTAACATTTGTTTCCTGTTTCCCATGGCGTTTTTTAAAAGGGATCAGTAAAATCTTAAAATCTTAAATCAAGCGAGCCTATGAAGGGAAACCATTAAGAAACCACAGTGTGACTTTCTGAGCTAGGTGGAGGACCACATCCTTATATCAAGGTGAACCCATGGTGTCAATAACTGTGGCCATAAGATTATTTACACAAAAACTATGTCTTATTATGAGTACAAAAGTGTGTGCTGATAAAGTCTTATAAAGTAAATAACTAAAAAGAGAAACTTTAGTCATCCACTGTTTAAAATAATGCTGGATACATCTAAAGCAATTCCTGTTCCTCACTAGTTGTTTTTCCATTATCAGTTTTCATTCAGCAGTGAGCTGCTTCTTCTTCTAACAGTTTGGAAGTGAGTTTTATTAAAAGTGAGCAGTAGCCCCATCAGAAACTGATAAAACCAGATCTGGCAACAGTAAACTGTAATTTTTAGAAAAGACATTTGTAGATATGAGAAGACAAATCGGAGGCAAATAGTGTGGCCTCTGATAACAGCGAACTATTGAAGTTTGTGTAGCAGAGCAGCAGAGTGGCAGGTCAGCTAGCAGCATTAGGAACAATGATAAATTAGCTCTTCTAATGATAAATGTGTAGTGTGCAGACATTACGAGGAAGCATGTGAATATAGAAGATATGGAGGAAGGTTATACTAATAATGTGACCATGTTTCCTTATGTAATGTAACAGACTCTAGTTTAAACATTAATAGCACATAATGTGGCTGAAAGCTAATTATCAATTAATACCTATATATGTAATTAGGAGGTTTTACCTAATGGTTTTGTCTTGCTATTGTCAGTGAACAGAGAAATGAACTATTCTGTAACTAAACATTAAATAGTGCATATGCAAGTGACCTCACACCAGTTTAACAGCTGGATAATTCATGCTTCCTCTCTTAAGCTGTATTGATATTGCTATCATGTTGTCATAGTCCTGTCTCTCTAACAGCAGTAATCACATTTGCATGCACATGGTAATCCTTTGATTGCCTTTAACCTTATTATGACAATAATTTGATCAGGATGTTTACACCTCTAGCAGGAAAAAAAAGTTCAATCACTTTCTATTTTCATTCCCAATTGTTGCTATTGATTGTGATTACTGCCATCACCGCAGCAACGCTGATTGTTTCCTTACACGTCTTACACCTCAGTTCCTCATCTTAATAAGCATCAGAGTCAAGGATAGTAGGATTCACAAAATGTCCAACTCAGCAAACACATGGCTCTCAGCATATTAATGTACTGGCTACAGCAGCACAAGGTTAAACACACAGATGAATACAGTTTTTATTCCATCTTTTTAAGTCCACTTTAGAAAACAAATATAATTTTATTAATCACTTTTTGTACAAAAATATGAGTTTGTTTTAAACATGTCATTCATTAAGAATCAGAAAATCTGTTTCCATTTGTTCTGGTATACTTGTTAAAGGCAAGGCAAGGCAAGGCAAGGCAATTTTATTTGTATAGCCCATTTTTACAAGCAGTTCGTCTCAAAGGGCTTTACACAGCATCATGCAAAGCTGTCGTGCTTCCACAGGAAGTTGCACAAAGTTTGACATATGTCCTCAAGTGCTGTGTCTTGAGTCAACATCATGTCGGGCTGAAGACTACAAGTGAGAAAAGAGAATAAATCTGGGGGTGAAGAGTGAGAATGAAGCGAGCTAACCAGATCTCTGTGAGCAACTGTAGCAGCCCCATGCTACATTAGCCACTATTAGCATAACACACCTGAATTTCCAAATGAGCTGCTGATGGTCAAGTTAATGTAGGTGCCTGGTTTTGGAGTGAAAAAAAAAACACAGGGAATAAAAAGTAACTGTAAGTCTGCTGCATCAACTTTGGTCCTTTTTTTAAACTAAACCAGACTGTGTTTTTGGAGAAACTGATGGAGGACTCTTTTAAATCATTTTTTTTTTTTTTTTTTTTTTTTTACTAAAAAAGCAAAA
>OMNW01035766.1:157148-168052 GCA_900303245.1 Selene dorsalis
AAAAAAAAAGTTTTACTTTATGATGATGAAGTAAGATTGAAGAGATGACAAAAATAATGACAAAATGACAAAATTTAAACATCAGGGTCTTTCAGTAAATTCCTCACACAAACAAGTTTGTGTAGCTGCATGTAGGCCGGTTTGTTGACAACAGAGTGAGCTGAAGACCTTGAAAGGCAGGTGATGAACTCTGACCTGTTGGTGTTTTTATAGGTTAAGTAAATGAAAGGAGAAGAAGAGCAAACAAGTGCGGGATATATGGATTGTGGGTAATTCAGGTCATCCTCTCCCCTGTATTCTTCTTCTCTCTTTGTCTTTTATTCTATTTTAAACTTAGACTAAATGGCTGCAATGACAAAATCAGTTAAAAAGATTAAACCGCCCCCTGAATAAATATGGTGCAGAATGAAATGACCCCTGTTACGTATCATGTGCGTCATTGTGTCTGAAGTCATGGTTCATTAACCTGTCAGACTCTGCAACCTTGAAACATAACTGGACTCACTTCTGATCAAAGTGTTGCGTCAGACTACATCCAGTGCCATGTCAACCCCACAGCCACAAACTACTGTAGCATTCATTCATCATAATGTACATGTATTTACCATTCTCAGTACATAAAATTTAGGATTTAAAAAAGTAGAGCTTGTCTGACACTAGTTTTTTGGCTAATACCAAAACCTGTAACATGTAAGAAACCCTGGCTAATCCCTCCCTCATTGTCAAGCAAGTATATCCTTAACTAATTTACATGTTTTTCTATAGATTCTTCTTTCTCAATCAGAGACAAAGTGATCAGTAAACTCATGATTAAAGATCATTGGTCACAAAGTAAGAAACCTATGTCACAAAGATTGACAAAACAAGGATTTGTTGTTTCAAATATTACTTTTTTGAGTGGGAAATGTTGTTATCATTTAAGATTTAACATGAGCTGTGAGAATGCAAAGATTGACAGGGTTCATTTAGGTTACGGTGTCCAGCTCTGCAGGTATTGGTAGACCTTAGCTGGAAGAGACCCTGGGATAGTGGACTCCAGTTGGATCTGGAGGACGTGTTTGTGAAGAATGACGTCTAGTCAACGTTTCTCAGCCTTCTGCCACAGTGATTCAGACCTGGACAGACACAGAGAAAATTGATGGATATTCCTTGGCATTTCTGCACTGTAACTGAGGCTCAGATTTAAGGTTAAACACAAAGAGTCGTTGTCAGTGTTCAAAAGTACACGAGTGTGGAAAGTAAGAGTCTATAAAGGTTATTTGCTGCACTGTTCACTGTAGCTGTGTATGAATGGTTCTATAGCCTTGAATATGAGTCAGTATGTGTAGGCAAAAGGCAAAGACACCTAATCCATTAAACAGGATGAGACCTGCCAGTGTAACTAAAAGCCAGCTAAGCTGTCTAAGAAGTGCATTAGACATAGGAGGGGTGTTTGTGTTGGTGGCGGTGGTAATGTTTGGTTCAGGGGGTGGAGGGTTGAGGTTTTTCACAGCTTTATAAAGAACTCATTGCGTAACTCTCAGAGGGATATTTTTTGTTCCCAACAACAATCTGGATTTTTACAAATATTTCACGTTGGTACTGTGAACATCCCAGGGGAGTGTTTGAAAATAAATCTAATTGTCTGTGTGTGTACTTGACAAAAACAGAAAGTTTAGGCAAAGGGTGAAGTGTCCTGTAATAGATTTACTCCCCACACAAAAACAGTCTTCTGGGGGAAAAAACAAACAAAAAAAAAAAAAAAAAAAAGTAACATCTCTGAGAGAAAAATGAGTCATGACACTTTACAGTCTGGTTTTTCCACTTTGGTGATAACGGCCCGATGATATCTCAGACACAACATGAAAAACCCTGAATCAGGTTTGTCAGTGTTTATATTGTATGTGTCAGAGTATCATGTCGGGGTTGGGGTATAATCAGCGCAGTGTAAATTCAGCCACAGACTTACTCCAATCACCCAGTGAACGGCTGCAGCTTCCTGTTTACATGACAGGTTTTAAAGCTGTGGGGGTCTGTGTCAGCTGCTGAGGATAAAGCTGGTTAAGGCTCAAACACTCTGTGCAAGATAACAACAGTTTTCAAAGGGGTAGAAAAAAAACTGCATGATCTAAAATCTGCAGTACACGATGAAAACACAACACACAACACCACAATAACACACATTTACAAGTATTATTATTTCAGTTATTTTTGGTGCTTTGGGAGTAATTACCCATATCTTCTTCATAGTTCTTCATGGTGAGCATGGCAGCTTTGTAGAGGGTATTGTCTGTGATCGTTACAAACTAGAAAGATGCACTCAAGAAACACATATTTTCCCCATTTCACATTTGGCAAGTTGCAAGCATTGCCAGGGGAAATAAATCAATTTGATCCATTAAGTCCATCTGGGGCTTACATAATATGCATATGTGTAGGTGTTTGTGTGTTTGAATAGAGCAGCCGAAACCAATTAGTTTGCGGGGCAGAGAAAAGAACCTCTGTGGTCTTGTGTTAGTGAGTAATCACTACAAGCCCTGCATTTCCTCAAGTACAACATCAAATTACACTTAAAAATATGTCTTGGGACCTAAAAGTGATCACAGAGATAAACTGTATAAGCCCACCTTAACAAGATATCAGGACTTCCTAAAATATTTAACAGGTCAGCTATTGATATGAGTAAAGATTTAATCTGTGTGAGAACACAGAGACGTGTTGACTGGACACAGGGAAAAGCAGCAAGTCCTGCTTCTTTTTCAGGACTTAAGAGCAACCTGACAGGACCTCTGTCTGATTTCAGGTCAGTATCAACTGAGATTTTGTGAAATTAGCCATGGTCCATTACATTTCACAGGAAAGTAAAAACATTTAGAAAACAGCCACAGTTATCTCTGACAGAAGTATTTATGACCTGTGGGGCGAATCAAACAAGCAGGTCTTTTCTTTTCTTTTCCCATGGCGGACATTTTGACTTGTCATAGCGGAAAAAGTACAGGTGTTACTCACAAAATTAATCAATGGCTCCGTTCTTTTCAAGTGTCCCAGGAAGCCATGACAGTGAGCCAGCATTACCAGGACCCTGAGACTGACGCAGCTAAATGGAATTCAGCCATCATTCATTTTATTATTTACATGTGTTTTTCCTTCAGCAAAAAAAGGCCTGGTCAGAGTAAGACAAACAACTTTAACAATAGTGTACTGTGTAGTCAAAGTATTAGTAGCAGCAATAATAGTAGCACTGTAATGATATGAGTGCATTTGCATGTCAGAAGTATCAGCAGGTTTATTAGCAGCAGCGATAGCAGCAACAATAGCATCAGTAGATAGTAGCAGTAGGCCAGTAGTTTCCAGCATTTCTAGTGGTGGTTGCATAAAGCGGTAGTAGAAATGTAATATATGACGTGTGTTCCTATGTGAAGAGGGATGTTGCCATCACATAGACATCTGGCTGTATAAAGATATACGTTTCTGACATGTGAAATTCCCATAGTGAACTTGTAAATGTAAAATATCTGTGATTAATTCTTATTTAGAAAACATGTGTACACAATATGTTGAGAGTTGATGTTTTCTATGTGAAGGTCATGTGTTATCTTTGTGTTAACATTAGCCTGTACGTTGAAGAAAGGCAAGGAAATGACCTTATCCTGTAAAGTGTCTTGAGATGATGTACATTATAATTGAATTGATATGAATTTGTTTATGAAACATATATGTCTAAATGTGTTTTCTTGTCAATTCCTCTTTTTTAAAACACTGCTCTCTGACTTTGGAGCTTATTATAAATAATATCAATATGTATTGACAGGCTTTGGGGTGAATAAATATTTATGTAATAGATCTCTCCAGTGCAATATAATGTATGGGCTAAAATGTATTTCAACGTGTGAAATTTTTCAAATGTCTGTATCATTTTTACACATGTTTGGATTTCATATGCAACCTCACTATATTCACATACATTACATGTGCTTATGGAAGTGTATCTGTACAAGTGCAATATTAATAATAGTCGTAGTAACATCTGTATTGCTGGAGTCAACAGCAGTGTAATAGTAAGTTGTATCACTGGCAATAGTCGTAGTAACAGTAGCAGTTGAAGTAGCCTCCATACTTGTCGTGCAGAACACACCTCCTCAGTGTGGCATTGTGCATCCACAGCATAATAGCCAGTGTCTGTGTGCTATGTACAAGTACACACACTGAAACACTCCTGATGTTTACGAGCAGGCTGAGAGTGGATCATTTATCCAAACATACTGAAAGGTAATCTAACCTACGCAGGGAAATCAAATTAGGCTGGAGCCAGTAAAAGTTACGCCGGCCCAGCGGAGGTGTTTATATGAGGTCTGCTCAGCTGGAGTGAAAGCAAAACTTCTATTACTGATGTTATTAGGCAGCATGTAAACACACTCACTTACCTACTCAATGGCTCCTTCAGTCACTTAGTCACTCAGTCACTTATTCAGAAATGGTCATGTGTAGCAGGCAAAAAAGCTCAGTGTGTTTTCTAGGGATCACAGAGGACTCTAATGAACCAGCATGTTGATGTTTGTCCTCCTATTTCTTTTCTTAGGACTCCATATTAATTTCACACACACTTTAACAATAACCTATGCTGTAATATTTAGTGCCTATATGAAAACTTAAAGGAAGGTAATAGCACTTTAAGTTCAGGTGTAAGTTGTGCTCTCTCTCTCTCTCTCTCTCTCTCACACACACACACACACACACACACACACACACAACACACACACACACACACACTCCCTCTTTCCATTGACGCTGGACCCTGAGGCCGGCCTCCCTTCATCTACGGCCAATTGCGGCGTGCCGAGCAGGCGAGCCTTCATGAGCCGACCCCCTCATTTTACTGGTTTTAACATACACAGCTTCGTTCATGTAACGCTTAAGCGAACTACCAGCCCTCTAGAGAGAGATAGTGTGTGTGCGTGTGTCTGTGTGTGTTAGAGAGAGAGAGAGAGAGAGAGAGAGAGAGAGAGAGAGAGGAGGTATACAGCTATGCAAAGACTGTGTAGTGGGGTTATATTGCCATTACGCGCTATTACGCACTGACAGCTACTTTCAGGAGAGGAGCTCTCAGCGCACAGGAGCGGGATTTTGGATTCCTCCCATTTATAGGTAAGTGCATGAATTGGGGACGCTGCTGTGATTTCATAGTGGAGCCATGCACAGTAAGAACGCATGGCTCTGTTTCAGTGAGTGGAGAGAAATGTGATATATGCATACGCAAGCTTATTGCGACACTATATGCCTCGTGCATACGACTGCGTCCCTCTCAGTAAAATAAAAAATCCACAGCCTATAAAATCCGCCATGTGTCATGTGTGCAGCAGTGTTAATGTCTATATCATGTAAGAGTCACTGTGATTTGACTTTTCGTCGCAGCCTGCAGGCTCGAACATGTCACAAATCCCGAGTTAAGCTCCATAACTGGTTATCCATGCAGCGTGGCGACGAGCAGGAGCGCATCTCACTGTCAAAGCCTCTCTGATGTTTGACGGCGGCAGGGTTACTCTAGGGCAAGTGACTTAAGACTTGACCAAGCCGAAGTGTTCCCAAAACTCTCTCCACAAAGTTTTTTCTCGGTTTGTTTTTCATAAGGTGGCTCAGGATGTCATATGAAGTTATCACATAAAAGAGTCGAATTTTGGCGATGGAGGGCAATTACATAACAACACTGAAGATAGGACACAACAGAGATTTAATGAACAAGTGTTTTGACTCAAAGTCAGTAGATATATATATATATATATATATATATATATACACACACACACCTGGAGTCTGTGTCAGGACCTCTGGACTTCACCTCAGCGGGAAAAGCGTTGCTTCTCAGCTTTACAGAAGAGGGCGCACAATCATTTTGTTTTCAGTATTTGTGATTTTATTATTTATTTGTGAGTGTTCATGTAATGCACGTGCCGCCGTTCTAAAATTGATTGTATTCTTTCATGTTCAGTCACTTATAGCCACTCACTGCATTTTAAGGCTATTTCATTACATCGAGTATTTTTAATCCGTGCCAGTGGTGCATTGTCTGCTCGGGCTGCTAGATGGATAAAAATAAACATTAAACCCTTCACTCATCATCCCACTGAAATCTGCTGATCCACTACTGACTGACTGTGGTGACTGTGCCCTCCGCTCCTCTGCAGGAAGTTTTCAGTTTGCGTCATTCCTCTAATCTCTGCCTGCGTATCTACAATTTACAGGTCGTAGTCTACCAATGTTTAATGTTATTAGAGCAACTGGAGGGACATGAGTGGAAAACAGCATGTAAATGACAGCATAACCACGTGGCTTTCATGTTAGAAGTGGTGAGACATGGGAACTCCTGATTCCACATGGCCAGCTTGAAGACTGAGCTAGCAGCTGCAGCGTCTACACACACTCACATACACGCGCACACGCGCACACACACGCGCGCACAGTCTTCAAATTCCACTTCCTTCACACGTGGTTGACTTTCCTTTTGAAGTGCCATCAGCTGCAGAGTTTTTTGCAAAAGCAGCAGGTAGTGCAAAGCGACCAATGATAATAAAAAGAAAAAAATCCACTCAGTCTGCTGGTTGACTTATTTTCATATAAACATAAAGGGATGTTTGGTGAAATATTAACCTCCCAGTTGAAGTCAGACTGTGTTAATGTGTTGTCATGCAGCATTTTGCAACTGAACATTTTGGTGTTGGATCAGTAATTACATAACTCCGCTGGAGTAGGAGAACCTGTTAAATCTGACTTTATAAATAATTCAGTGTTAATTAAAATCTGTCTTTTTGTACATGTGTCCCAGTGTGGAGATAGATTTCTTTCATTTTAATAAATGTTAATTCTTTTCCTTTGGCAGAAAGAAGAGAGAAGTTTTCATTAACATTCAGCTTGATCTTGAGAGCAGACCAGAGTCAGCTGCCTCCATCCGCACAGGAATGGTGGATCACTTGCCACTTGGTGAGGAGACCTTCCTGTATTACACCGGCTCCCCGGGGTCTGACTACAACTGCCTCTGTCGCCACGCCAATGGTGGCGTGTCGCCAGGCATCATGGTAACCGACGCATGCATCTACCACCACCAGCCCTACCAAGGGGTGGCGGTCTCCTCCTCGCCTCGCCTCTCTGAGGACGACCTCAGTGAGTCCTCCAGCCCTCGTTCCTCCCTCTGTTCCAGCCCCGAGTCCTCATCGCCAACCTCGCAGCACATTTTCAGCTCCAGCTACGAAAGCAGGAGCAGCAGGAGCAGTGGCAGCTGCAGCTCCTCATCAGGAGGAGAGAGTCAGGACAGCCTGCTGGACCTCCTGCTCTCACAGACCTCCCTCAGCACTTCATTAAGCTCTAATGCCAGCAGCAGCAGCTCCCTCTCCTCTCCCCCTTCTTCCTCTCTATGCCTCTCTTCCCCAACCTTCTCCTCGTCCTCATCACTTGCTGCCCCGCTTTTACCCATGGGTCTGGCCTGGGAGTCCAAGAGGGAGCAGCGGCTGAGTCTCCTCCAGCAGCAGGCCAAAGAGGACTGTTACGAGTTCCCTGTCTTCCTTGATGAACTGCAGGACCCGGCAGCGCTCCTCTTTCAGCCCACCCTGGAGGAGATAGAGGAGTTCCTGGAGGAGAACATGGTGGTGGCAATGGATAAGGAAGAGGAGGGGAGCGATGAGGCAATGTCACCAACATCAGAGGACACTGAGGGCGAAGGCTCAAGGACATTAGCAGGTGAACTTGTGTCAGTGTCACAGAACTCAGATCAGACTGTTCCTGTGGCTCATTCTCCCCTCTCCAGCTACACAGAGACCAAATATTCACCATGTGCATCAGACATGGACAGCTCGCCATCAGCAGTGGATGCTGGTTGTGTAACTAGTCCCTCTAGTAGTCGAGTTGATAGGATTAAAGAGGAGGACTGTGGATCTTCACCTGCCTCATCAGAAGGTACCGGCGTCGCCCCCGGTGTTCCTGTCATCCTACAGATCCAACCCATTCAGATCAAACAAGAACCGAACCCCAGCGCCATATCAGATGCCGCCACCCAGCAAACCCAACCCCAGAAAACCCAATCCCAGCCAGCACAGGCCCCGTCGGATATCAAAATTGCCCAGCTCCTGGTCAACATCCAGGGGCAGACCTTTGCCTTGGTGCCTCAGCTGCTTTCCCCAGCAAATATAAATGGTTCAAATAAAATGGGAAATGCCGGTTCATCAAAATTTGTCAGGATTGCACCGGTGCCCATTGCCGCCAAACCCACTGGGCTTGGGGAAGGTGGGTTGGGCGGAGGTTCGGCTGCAGGGGTCCTAAGTGGAGGTCAGAGGTACCAGAAGAACGCAGTGGCAGATCTTATTAAAATGCACAAGTGCTCTTTTCCCGGCTGTAATAAGATGTACACCAAGAGCAGCCACCTTAAAGCCCACCTGAGGAGGCACACGGGGGAGAAGCCTTTCGCCTGCACATGGCCCGGCTGTGGATGGAGGTGAGCAGAACAAATGATCCAAATAGGTAACGAGTCAAAAGAGAGATTGGTGGTTATCTGGAGATATATCAGAGCTTAAAAAGACAATTCCTGGCTTTGCAGCGTAGATCTGATCAAAGGGATGTCATGGGAGCATGAGGATGAGTGGATGGAGATGAAAAGATAGAGTGATGCAGTTATAGCTAATGTATCTGCAGTGTGAACTGATCTATATATTTCTCTGCACCACAGAGATCACAGAGCAACCAGGGTTATCAGCTTCCAAGATGTTGGTTGTGTGAAAAACTTTGCTTTTTATTGTGGGACTGTTACAGATAAAAAGAGCTATATATCTTCATCTTTCAGGTGCAAAAACACTAAACTGCTCAGCTGTCTCGTTTTATTCCATTTTTTTACAGAGACAGTGAATGCTTTGACATATTTAATCTCTGTCATAGTCTGTGTTTGTTTAAAAGGACCAAGATATTGTTTTACAGTGGGAAGGTTTTATGAGGCAGAAATACTTGTTAAATATACAGCAAGACAAACCAGGATGCTCTGTTTGGATAGTTTATGGATGGGAGGGAATGGCCCATATTCATGGGAGTTGTGTTCAAGTCTTTTCAGGATGGTTACAGTCTGTTCTCTCCTTCAGGCTGGCAGTGTGCCCCATTATCTGTGTGTTTTTGTACCATGGTGGAGTTATAGATTAGATAGAGCGCCTTTTGAAGTCGCATTCAGACTTTGTCCCCTGTTAGTTATTCCACTTGTTTGCTCACTGTCTGCAGCCACTTCACATACACACATTCGTGCAGCAGGGATACACTGGATCAACACTGGTACAATCAAGTCCACCGTTTCCAATTCAGTTGAGCAGCATAACAGCATGAAAGTCATTTTCATCATACATTTTTGATCTTTGGTTGCCACCTAATGAGGTCTTTCTGTCCTTTTATCTTTGCTTCCATCAAAGTAATAAAATCCCCATTTAACCTTGTCTATTCAAAATACAACTGTCACCTTTTGACCTGTTGGTCAATAGATTCCTCTTCTATACACTTATTGCCTAAGGGTGTATAGTGTCTTGAGTGTGTGTGTGCACTTGGACAGAAAGCAGGTTAAGTCAGGGCACACACAGTGGTTAAGGTTTAATTATGCTAAGGACTGAGTTTAAGGGCAAAGCCAGAATCAGGTGTAGCTGAGTCACCTGAAAACACCTGCAGCCATTTCAAATCTTGCAGATCTGGCACAATGTGCTTCATGTCAGGGCTCATATCCAAGCATGTTACGTAACATGAAGTTTCTTGGCAGCAAAAAAGGAGTTAAAATATCTTATTAAACCCTTGTTCTTTTTTTAGGCTGACTTAAGGCAAATACACTGTTAAGCATAAGATCAGTTAGTTGTACATTTTTCCCTTAGTGTGTAAAATTGCATCAAGCTAGCTGGTGCATCTAAAGGAATAGTTGTGGGGCATTCTGGGAAATACATGTTTTCACTGTCTTGCAATAAATCAGATGAGAAGTTTAAATCACTCTCATACTTTCACCAGGATGTTGTCCAGTCTCCAGGATGTCACCTGCTGCTCATACTGTTCTGTGCACAAACTGTATAAACCACAACCTGCTGTTTTTACTTTCCAGTTTTTGTCCTGATTAAATACATCAGATATATGGTGTCTATTAGTGAACTTTAGAGTTGCTGCTGAGCAGATTTTTGACTGGAGCCAGCCATGCTAGCTGTTTCCCTCCGTCTTTACGCTAAGCTAAGCTAAGCTATTTGACTCCAGGCTCTTGGCTCCGTTGTCACTCTGCAGACATGTGAGTGGCATCAATCCTCTTATATAACTCAGCATGACAGCAAAAAAGGGCATTTAAGTGTTAAGTTGTCTTTGCCAAGCAACTTCAAACACATGAATCTGCAAATTACAGAAAGATGAACTTTAAGAAAGCAAAAAAAAAAGAAAAAAAGAAAAGAAATCATGCAACGTGACAAAGCAGAAAAGTGATGCAATATGCAAATACTCCGCTGAATCGTTGCCATTTATAGGGTAAACACTCTAATCATGTGTCGACTAATATGTCGTCATCAGAGTCCTGTAATAGGAGTACACTCAGTGAAGATGCAGTTTATTTTTGTAGCGTTATTCTGGCCTGACATGTGTATACCTGTAATGTCCATTATTAGATAATGCATCACTGGGATGCATGAATTAAGATGGAAATTGTTGAGTGCTTATTTAATCCACTGACTAATTCAGATCTTGTATTTTTACCACAACCTTGTATGAGTCATTGCACAGCAGCTCCTGTTTGCACCACACAAGTATTGCAGTTTGTGTCCAGTCATGTTGATTCAAAATGAGCTCTATACCTTAATGTACCTTAAGGTGTCTAACAGCTCTTGGGAAAGTATAAGTCAAATATTTGTGTCTTCTTTCAGTCAGTTTTCTAGAACTCCCCAACCCCA
>OMNW01035767.1:0-10621 GCA_900303245.1 Selene dorsalis
ATTTTTCTGTTTTGGGGAAACTGTACAATGGGGGCAATTACAAAACATATTTAAGTTTTCTGTTCTTCAGTTGTTCACTGTCAGTTATCAGCAATATTCTTACAGTATCCAATATGTCCACCTCACCAATCTACTTTCTTATGAAATCAACCATTTAAATCTCAAAGACAAGTTCCTCATTATCTCAGTTGGTGGTTAGCAGCTTGATGTGTATGTTAGTGGTTAAAGGACATGTGACAGTGATGATGGCTAATTCCTATTTCCATTCCCATGTCTTTTTAGATCTTGTGTCTCTGTTTGACCTGGAAAATGACCTTCCAGACGAGCTCATTCCCAATGGAGATTTGGGAATGGGAATGTCCTCTAACGGTGGCCCAGGTGGAGGGGGTCCTGGTCTCAACTCCCTCGTTCCTGATGCTGCAGCCAAACACAAGCAGCTGTCTGAGCTCCTGCGACCGGGAAGTTCCTCCATCTTGGGAGGTGGCCTCAACTCCCAACAGGGAGGAATGGTGGGAAGCCAGTTGGGAGCTGTACTCGGTAAAAGTCCAATGGGCCAGGGCTCCCCCAATCATCAGTCTCCCCAGGCCCAGAAAGGAGGCGCTGCAGCTGCACAAGGCAATGGAACCGCAGGCATGGGCTTCAACCAGGCCATGTTGAACAGTGGGCCTGGTCACGGGGTCATGGGCCAGACAGGACAGGTGATGAATGGCGCTCTAGGACCGGCGGGTCGGGGGAGGCCTGGACCTGGCATGCAGTACCAAGGCCAGGGACCTGGTGTGGGAGGCAGCGTGCTGGCAGAAACACTCACCCAAGGAGGGCCACAGATGGGTGCACACAATCCGTTGAATGCTCAGCAAGCTGGGAACATGAATAAGGTGAGGTCCTAAATTCTGCTTAATTAGCGACGCAAGCGTGGAGTTGTATGTGTGCAGCAAAGTGCAAGAAAGCACAAAGCATGAGAAATCATAATTTTGTGAGCACATAAAATAATAACTCCTGTACATCAGATGTTGATATGTCAAAGGTTAGTCAGTTTGGTCCAATATTCACTTGGATTTATGATGTGGAGAAATATAATCATGACAGCAGCAAGATTTAAATAAACATTACATCATTGAATGTTTAAAAAAAAAAAAAAACAATTGGCACATAACCAGCATCTTTTCACTGTATTTAACCACAGCAGTTTGCTTATGTTGAAAGTTGTTTTCATTGTTTTATTTCCCAACACTTCTGTGGAAAAGTTTGTTCTTTGCTTTGTTATCTCTTGCTTTTTATGTTACTTTTTACATCAAGCTTATAGAAAATGGTAAGTTGAGCAAACCCCATTATGCTTTAAAAAATACAAAAAACTACAGTACTCAACTAATAGATTGCGAAAACGGTATTGTTGTCAAGCAGTGTGCCTTTTTGACTGTGGAGTAAATTTTTTTTTGACCAGATGAGTATGCAATACATTATTTTTATCGCCTGGCCCTATTGCTGGCTTATCCACCCCTCACCATGTATTGATCTGTTGTTCTTCTTGGGTCCGCTAGAGGAAGCAGGCAATCAGTTGAGGGGCTTGAATCTGCAGTCAAGTGCATCAATCTCTGTGGGTCTAACTTGGCCCAACAGTTTCATAGCAGATCAATGCTGATGTGTTTATTAGTGAATTCCTATGCCTCACTAATCTGAGAATGAGTATTTATATAAATGCAACAAGAGCTGCAGTTGTGCCATGGTGGTACAACACAGAATGATCAGCTTCTGGTTTTATTACAACACGAATGTCTTTATTTTCACAGACGTTCAAGTGCTCGGAGCGAGACAAGTGTTTCCCCCTCCGTCTCTGAGAGTCTCGGGTCTTTGTGGTTTGACAGGAAACTAGGGTGAAATAGCTCTTGCTGGCATTATTTCATTGGACATGATAGACCACATGAAACAAACCTCTCCTTCCCTCCTTTACAATGGCTGACTATATTTTCTCACATTATAGTCCAAAATCGAGTAGCTTGGTTTCAGTACTGCATGATGTAACTCAAATGTTGTTACACTACGTTGAGACAACAGGTCAGTGTTGTAGAGGAAAGAGGAAGATACATGTTTGAACCTGGTTGTGAGTCCTTTGGATGTGTAGCTTATAGTTGGGGGATGTTGAAATTGTCTAGCTGTCATCAGAGAAACATGTTGCTGGCATGTAGTGACTGATGTGTTGGCTTTGCTGTTGAGAGCAGCAGAAATACAACTGTAGGGCCCTATAAAATCAGTTTTATTTTTCCCAATATTGCGTTTTATTTTTTCCCAAATTCCATTTTTCCCATTTTAATTTTTGGAAATTCCGTTTTTAATGTTAATAACTAAAATGTACGCAAATTAAATAGAAATTACCTTAAATTTATTGAGGTGTACAACACTTTTCCTGAATACCTTAAGAACAAATACTGCATTATGCAACATAACACTGCACTGTAAGTACTTCAAATACCAACAAAATATTAATGCTTATGAGCTTAAAACTGTTTTAGTAAAATAAATTATATTAGTTTTAAAAAATGATTTCCTTGTTTTTCACATGGCTTTTGGACAATAGGTATTTTTAAGAGTGCACAGAGTGTTGGCAGTTGTATCACACAGTTGTACCAATGAGTCTAGGGTAAGTAACAGAAACATCTCATATAATGCAATACAACTCAACAGCACCACACCAAAAAAACTGCACTTTGTCCAATGGCTGCTTGAGGCTGCCTCCAAAAGCAAGTCATTCAGCTGAATCTCCATAGACTCCAATGTTAAAATCAACTTTACAGCAGAGATAAACGTGTTTACAACCTTGTAAAGCCTACAGCTGATTTCCTTCTCCATAACAGCTATACCGGGTTTTTTTTTTTTTTACCATGTAACTCACCTGTTTAAATGTAAGAAAGGCTTAAAGGTCAGCATTATGGGCGTGCCAGTGACAGGTTAGTGAGCTATCCTTGGCGCAAACTGCCATGCACCTATGTCTTGTCGTAGGACATAACCCTCTATTGTTTATATCGTAATTTTAAGGTGTAGGGTACTGGGTTAGCTATGTTGCTACACTAACCTTAACATTAGCAGATAACACCGCTAACCAACATTAATGTTACTACGGGTCAAAGGACATGTGACAGGCAAACAGCCAATCATTTAACAGCTGTGTAGTTTGGTTGCAGCACCATTGCCATGTGTGTTTATTGACAACAGAACAGCGTGTAGTGAGAATAGGAGCGCTGAAGGAGAGGAGATTATAAACTAAAAAGGACACATTAGCTCGTCAGTATGGTAAAGGTAAAAGGCGACTGCCATTAATGACGCAGTGCCTGGCCGCTCGCCGCCACTGAAACACTCGATGGAATCTCCGATTCTGCGTGTCCCCCTCTCTCTCTCCCTCCTCCCTGTTTCTCTTCAGCTGTCCTTTCAAAATAAATGCACAAAAAGCCAGAGGAAAAAAAAAATGACAATGACTCATAATCTGGTGGTGGTGAGAAATTTAGCGGTGGTGGCTGCCACCAAATTCTCTATGCAGAAAAAGCCTGGTATATATCATTTTAAGAAAAAATACTATATTGGGAGATATGTTGTTATCTGGATATAAAATTACCTACATCGGAGTATAACATTTTGTCCATATTGCACAGTGGTAGCCAGGAGTTGGGTGGAGCCAGCCACTGAAAAGATGGCAACAGCAGAGCAGCCCACTCTGAGCTTCAGAAACTCTCTTTAGAAACCTATGGTTGACACAAAAGTTATGGCCATCTTTAGCTTATGGTCCACACACTACATGCTCCAAAATGAAAATACAGAAAAGCTGTTGAGAACTTTTTCAAATTTGGTGTAAGTGTTTACTTAGACTTGAGGATGAGCTGATTTTGATTTTGGTGGCCAAAGTGAATGTTCTCGTGAACATGACACATCATGGATGCCACAGCGAAATTTATCACATCCGACTCAAACATTCATTTAGACTCAAGGATGAACGGGATGATCAGAATTTAGTGGACAAAGGTCAAGGTCACTTTGACCTCACAAAACTTTTTTGGGGGCCGCTAACACAATTACCTAACAGGATAAAACAATGGAGTGGTGACATTTGATGGCCAACCAACCAGTCAAAAGTCGGCTTCTCTGTGACATCATAATCATCATAATTATTTTGTAGTATTCAAAACTGTAACTCAGGAGCAGAAGAGAAGATTGTGACTATATTTAATGTAACTTGACTGCTTGACAGATAGTAACTAGCTCTTTCTCTTTCTTTCTCTCTTTCTCTCTCTCTCTCTCTCTTTTCTTTCTCTCTCTCTCTCGCTCTCTCTCTGTCTCCCACCATCTCTGGCATATGCCGTCTCTCTGCGGGCCTCCGGTGCTTGATAATGGAGCTGTAAATCACGTTTAGAGACGTGTGTGTTGTTTATGAGCTGGGGTGGTGGGGCAGAACAGAAGGGGAGGAAAGAGCACATGCCAAGAGGAGGGGATAGAGTAGAGGCTTCTTGTGTGACAGGGCCGTCTTTTAGCCTGGTGACACTCCTCTGTAATGAGCGCACATCATCAAGTGGGAGAGCCTGTGTGTGTGTGAGAGAGAGAAAGAGTAGGATGAGGCCGTGTGAATGGGAGGCAGGCAGCAGGCAAGCGTCTGAGTGTTTCTGTGCGACGGAGGGGGAGGGGCAGGCAGCAGTGCAGTGTTCTGCTCAGCTGTTGAGCAAGCTGGTCTTTCTCTCCGTGCGTCTCCTCCCGTTTCTCTCTCTCTCTCTCTCTCTCTCTCTCTCTCTGGGGCTGGGCTTGCTCTGTATCTCTGTCTGCCTGAGCTCTGCTGGCAGTGAGGGACCTCCACGAAGCGAAGCAGGCTGCTGCTTTGGCCACAGCGGAGGGAGGCTGGCAGAAGCAACAGACAGATGCACGCTGAGGGATGTTAAGAGATGGGAATAAATGACTTTTAGCGGACGCATCAGGAAAGTTGACTATTCTTTTTCTGATGTAAAGAATGAAATTTAAAAGTTTTCAAAATTTTTTGGCTTGAATGCAGTAAATGAGAAGGTATTTTGCTGACTGAGTGAAGTTAAACCATTGGTCATCTGGATGCTGAAGTAGGTCCGGGTGTTTACAGGCAGCTCCTTTTGAACTACATCTTCAATTGCACACATTGACCGTACACAGTGTAGTCATGCACAAGGTCTTGCCCACTGGTTTTTGATGCATTTTATAGCCTTATTAAATAGCAGCTTCATGACGTGAAGGGTGAGAAAAACGTGGAATCGATGTGCGACTAAAGACCCAAACTGAATTCAAACCAAGGACATCACAGCTTGTGGACTCCTAGGGTTTTCCCCCCAGTTTTAAGTTTTTCAGTGCAGTCCTTCAGTGTTTGCTTGGACTGGAATTTGAGGTGCCAAATAACCCTGATGAAGCCATGACAGATGAAAACATTTGGGGAATAAAGTGTAGGGGACTAGTCATGGTTATATTCTGCTCAAAATTTCAGTTGAACGTGGACTCTCAAAGTCGGAAGCTGATCTGTAACCTTTTACACACAAAGAGTACTCTGTGCAGATGAGAAAAAAAGAGGATTGATCTGCTGTGATGGTATGCTGCAGGATACACTTCTGACCACCCTCTGTCCTGTCCCCTCACTATAGATGGGGATGTCAGGGGCTCCATTTGGCCAGCAGTATGGTCAGGCTGGAGTGCAGCAGATGGGGGCAGCGGGGGTCAACGCTCAACAACTCCAGAACAAGACAGCCCTTTCAAACAACCTGCCCCAATTCCCTCCTGAACTGAAGGGAGCTGGGAGTGTGCCAAACATGGTGAGTGTTACATGTATATTAAAAATGGCGGAGATCCGTTCCAGACACTTTTTGTTTTAGGTTAGTCAAGAAAAACATTTATTCTTTAGGTTTGTGTTTATCCACAGTATCAATGTGTTGCACCTGGAAAGGAAGGTAAACTGCAGGAGATGGATATAAGAAATATACTGTAATACACAAGTGTCCTCTGTGCAGACAGCTTTGACATCACAAGTGCTTGTGATGCTGAATAGGTATCAGACTAAATCATGGATAATTTAATCAACAGTGTTGAATCACAGTCTGTAATCCCATCTAACTAATGTAAGTCCATGTCCACTCAATGTGAAGCCTTTATAACCAAAAACCAGAATATGGAAATAATCTGATTTAGATGGTTAACTATGATATGGACAGTGTTATTGCGGAGGTGGCTTTCCACACAGCCGGTGAACCAAATGATAAAGAAAACTGAACGTACACTGTAGTAATGCTTGGCAGTGATTACATGACACGTTTGTTTGTCAATTGTGGGAGTATGGCGAGGTACTGACCTGTCCTCACCCCTCACACAGGCCTCACACATAGTTGGCGTACTGCTAAAGATATTTCTTAAGGTTCCTTGCTTTGAAGCAAAAATGAAAATTGCACAATGGGCAACATAATTGTCGAAAGCTGTCCACTCTCACATTGTTCAACTGTTGAGTACAGGATGAGATTCTTTCGAGGAACAAAGTAAACAGATCTGTCTCAGTACTATGCAAATCTGCTTGAGGAACAGGAAATTGATTTTATAGAGCAGATTTCCTTGCTTACCTGTTCACTCACATTTTCAATGAATTAAAAGAAAGCATTATTTGAATTGTGTTGTTACAACCCGTCTTCTTTTTTTCTGTGATTCTAGATTTCTTTTTCTTTTCTTTTTTTTGCCTTTTACCATTTTTCAACATCTGGTCATTCTGATTTGTTTTAATTTTTTCTGCTTTACCGTAAAAGCTTAAAGTCTAAAACAAAGAAAGTCCAATATTCTCATGTGTGCCTAATCTGTGTGTATCGGCACCCCTTTGCAGTCTCAGATGCAGCAACAAGTAGCATCGGTGGGCATGGTCCCTGGGGCCGGAGGAGTGTCTGCAGGCCCAACAGCTGACCCCGAGAAGCGCAAACTCATTCAGCAGCAGCTGGTCCTGCTGCTCCACGCACATAAGTGCCAGCGGCGGGAGCAAGCCAACGGGGAAGTGAGGCAGTGCACGCTGCCCCACTGCCGCACCATGAAGAACGTTCTCAACCACATGACCCACTGCCAGGCTGGCAAGTCCTGCCAGGGTGAGTGAAAGCGAAGCGTGGGGCAAATCTAACTTGGATCCAGATTTCTGACTCATTGACTTCTGCTTGTGACCTCATGGGGTTAAATCCATATTCTAATGTGCAAAATGTTGCCTGAGCATTTATGTTTTATTGTGACGTTGGTGGTTAATCATAACAGTCACAAACAACTGTGATCAGAGCTTGCTGTGCTGAGCTAGTTGCTTTACATACCACAGGAACACTGCAGTAAAAGTTACTGATGCGTTGAGGCTTGAGGTTACCCAAACTGCAAAAAAAGCAGCTGCTGTCTTTAGCCCTTTAGCAAAATGTTTTATTATTGTTAATGTACAAAATTGATCTGTATGTGGCTGCGAATGGTTAGGGTTAGGGGGGTCCTTAAAGGTGGGGTTGGAGAAATATTTCTGCAGCATTTTTTACTGACTTGCTTGAAATCCTCTTCACACCCCGACTGCAACCAATTAATTTAATGCTTTTTTACAAAAATGAAAAAAGTCAGTCACCTGTGGGACGTACAATCCTGGAAAAACACCATCCAGTCATCTTGAACGCTACGTTCACCAAGTCAATTGGATCGCGATGTGTCAATCAAACTGCCAACTCTGTCCCTCCCTCCCTCCTCTGCGCGTACCACTCTTCGCGTACAAATCGCAGGCGTGCTCAGAGTCTTCAATGAATTACGCCGCGGAAAAGACAACGCCAGTAATCCAATGTAGCACACTGAAGTCCGGTAGGTGGCAATGTACCTCTAAGCTGGATGCTTTATTATGATGTTAGGTGTTTTCTTTCATGTGAATGAGCCGTGAGAAAAAGCTGGTGGAAAGTTAGCGATGCTGCGCAGCGAGAGCGATACCTTCGCGGATTGACCCAATCTAACCCCAGTGTGAGTGACGGGGCTTTCCACGGTACTGTCCTGTGTAGTGGGGCTTCACCCTGATGTAAACCCAACACTGAACAAGCGTTGTGCTTTCCTGCACTCTGGAGGCGTGGCGTTATGGAGAAGTCTGAGGAAAGGGGCTTGGACTTTTGAATTGTGGATTTTCAAAACGTGGCCTGCAAAAAAACATTTTTTCCAGGATCTCCAACCCTTCCTTTAACAGCGAACAACCAGATTGCTTGGTTATTGACCAACAAGAGGAGTTACTGATTAAACGGCACTGATTAAAAAAACTTCCTGACTATATTTAACCATTGTTTTAAAATAACAATTAGAGTCTGTGCTGTTTAATTACTGGAGTCGTTATACAATGTAAAGCAGTGAGCTCTGGCTGGCTCTGGTGTTTTATTGCTTGAATTGAGCCACTCCACACCCTTGACTTGTTAAGGCCCAAATGCCTCAGTGACTGACAACATCAGCAAACATAAATTTAATCTCTTTAAAACTGTCCGTTCTACCTCATAATGTCGATCTACTTGAACTCTAGTATTTTTACTGTTTGAACTCTTACAGTAAATGCCAAGACATGTTTATGGCTTTACAATGTGTAGATCAATTGCTTTTGCATTGCTGTTTGCACATTGCACTTTTGCACTGGTGCTTTTGCCTGACTCTGCTGTATTTTAACTTGAAATGATGCCAGGTTTGATCACAGTATTAAACCATCTCATTGCCCAAATCTTTCATTGGTGAGTCAATGTCAGTTTAAACTCGTGTTCGCTGTGCTGACGATCTACGAGTTCAGTTTGATTTCACAGCTCATTTCTCTCTTGACTCTCTCCAGTGGCTCACTGTGCATCGTCCAGACAGATCATCTCCCACTGGAAGAACTGTACACGGCACGACTGTCCGGTCTGCCTGCCTTTGAAAAATGCAAGTGACAAGAGGAACCAGCAGCGTGAGTGACTCCGATAGTTCCTCTTCTCTCGTCTTCTTCATATTTGAATCCATTTAAACAAACATGGGCTACATTAAAAGTCAACACAAGACCATAATAATATCAGTTAAGTTGTGCACTTCCATATGCTCACAGTCATTTTGTTAGAAAAAAACATGGAAACCAAGCAAACTGTTCAACTAGGCATCTGTCACTCAGCAGTGCGCCTCAAGTCAGTGCATGTGTAGTATGAAGTGGTGCCACCTGCAGGTTGTGTTTCTGCGCCACAGCTCTGTGCTGGCTCGTCGACTGTGAGAGCTCCAACAGCGAGAGGATTCCTCTAGAAAGGCTGGGCCTGTAATGTGACACCCAGGGGAGGGGCGGCTGTGGCTCTGCTATCAGTGGGGGCAGGGTCTTGGGACTGCACTCTGTCTGATTGGTTAAAAGGCTCTATGACAGGTTTAAATCCCCCACAGAGGCAGCGTGCTTCCTGTCAGCAATCAACACAGCAGGGAGTATTAGCAGGGATTTTAGATAAGGCCGCAACAAAATGATCTTCTTTCTTCACACAGAAAACAGTTATTACAGTTTTTATTATAGATCATTTTTTATCATTTTAAAAATATATTTTTACTCCTGATGTCAGTTTCTTAAACATAATTATTTGGATTTAATCATTTACATACACATAGGTTTTTAATATTTGGATGTGATACCAGAAGCTGCTCTCCTATTATAAGGTATTCATTTAATATGTTGTTTTGTTTTTTGTTTTGTTCTTATTTTGTCTTCTCTCTCCAGCCATGCTGAGCTCCCCTGGGGCTGGTCTGCAGAACGCTATCAGCACAGTCGGACCTGGCCAGCCCAGCGCCACAGCCATCAACAGTGCCGCCACGCACATCGACCCCAGCTCCATGCAGAGGGCCTATGCTGCCCTGGGCCTCCCATATGGGAACCATTCCCCCGCTCAGGTCCAGGGACAAGGCCAGGGTCCTGCTCAGCAAAACCCCCAGGGCCCCCAGCACCAGCAACTGCGAAATATGAACCCACTAGGTGAGGAATTTATTGGACTTCAATGACATTTTACAGGCTTGCGTGTAAGTGATAACAATACTACAAATCTGTTGCTAATCCATTTTCTTGTAAACCCTTGTAAATGATGTGTGCAGGCACTAATCAGATGAACCAGATGGCAGGAGGCATGGGTGTCCCCTCTTCAGACCAGACTGGCATGCACTCCGACTCCTCTCTACCCTCGACACTCAACAAGTGAGCATTCTCATGCTAAACACATACACAAAACCAAACCTTTGCAACCTGTAATTTGACCGTGCCTCACAAGAAATGTATGTCAGTGTCATCTTCGGGGTGTTGGAGTCATTTAACATATAGACTGTGAATTAGTTAGTATAATGAGTCCTGTGCTCATTTCTTTTCTCTGCAGTGCATCTCCCATTGCCCATGATCTGAATGTGAATGTATTCAAGTTTAGCATCTGGTGGACACATTTTATAACAATTCACATGCACAAATTATGTACAAATTGTTATTTATTAAAGCTTTTGGGTTTGGTCTGACAGCTGTTTTTAACCAAAACTGATCTCATCACGTCAAGTTTTTGAACTATAGGATCCCCGTTTTCTTAAAAAATATGAAAAATACTGTACTTAAATTTACAAATATTGACATACAATGAAATATGAA
>OMNW01035768.1:31662-41683 GCA_900303245.1 Selene dorsalis
TTATAAAAAAATACTGTATTCACAACTTAAACTGTCACATCACCAGTTATCTATTATCTGTAACCTTTTTCCTCTTGTATGTAGAATATTGTACCAGGCGAAATCATGGAGGAGGTGAATGAACTCTTTGTTCCGGAGAACAAGCTGACGCTTGCTGCGGCTGACGCAAACACGCTGCCCACCATCAGCATCACCAAGGTAACCCACTGCTCCAGCATATAGGCTAATTTTTATGACACGGTAAATAGAAGACGGGGTCAATGCCACAACATGATGGGGAGCTGCTCATGATGAGCCCATAAACATTCTGCCCCATGTGCATCCTGTGTACTAATGAGCACTCTGGTTTCCCTGGCTACCAATAAAGACATAAAACCTTAAGAGGAGACACAAGCGCTGAACACACACACACACTCATGGGATTGTCTTATCAAATCACCGTTCAGCTCAGTTCTTTGGAGGTGACTGGAATTTTCTACCAAAGTTAACAAGCATTTTATTTTTAATTTTGAGTAAGATGTCGCTTTAATTTGTCCAATAAAATAATCCAATAATGAATCAGTCAAGTAAAGGTCAAGTGTATAGGCCACATATAAGTCTTCTTTAGTCAGTGTCCTTATTACGGCAATGCATTGAACTCTTTATTGTATTTTAATGTAACTCTATACTATATTATAAGTCATCTGATTAGCTTTTGGCCAGAAAAGAAACCAGTAATAATTATTTTGAACACATGTTGAATATGTCTGCAGTGTTCTACTCATTCAAAGCTGCATGTACAACGTTTTATCTCGGAACATCTCACTATGGTTCATTGAGGGGATTAATATTACTGATCATAAGGAGCAGCAGCAACGTCTCATTCAGACTCAGCACAATGAAGCCTCTATATTGTGGCGGTCAAAAGGTTAGAGCCAATATGTGAGTTTAAAAGAGAGCAGTTTTATCTATTTTCCAATCTTCAAGGATTCTAAGTAGGAGAATTCATGAAGTCTTTCATTCATAGTGTAATTACAGACATGTTGATTAAATGTATCAACATTCTCAGTGCATTGAATACCATCAATGCTGTTAACACACTGAAACGTCTCCCTTTCAGGCTGTTGATAACAAGCGTTTATTCTTTGTCCACAGTTGGATCTGCAGTGGGTTCAGGTCTTGGCAGAGGGTTGGGCCAGTCCTCTGAAGGGCTTCATGAGAGAGAGAGAGTTCCTCCAGGTCTTACACTTTGACAACCTGTTGGATGGTAAGAGATGACTGAGCTGTTACATTAACGCTCCTTATGAGCAGCCAGGACATTATCTCTTCACCACCCAGGCTTAGAAGGCAGCAGTTACAGTCTGGGAACTGATGGGATCATAAAGTATATTTGATGGTATAGTTTTAAAAAACTCACGATCCAGTTTATTTTGAAATGAATTTTGTGGTTTTGCACCAGGTGGCTGTAGAAGTACCTCTTGGAGTACAAGTACTCCTTGTGTGGGAATCAACCCGACTAATCATGGCTTGTGATGACTGTAACTTGCACAGCATTTGTTTCCTTTGTGTTAATCACATATTTGAAAAACGATACAATATTTGCCTCGGTTCAACATTTTAGATCTCTACATCCTCCTCTGTCTCAGGTGGTGCCATCAACCTGTCTGTTCCCATTGTCCTGGCTGTCAGCAGCGAAGTCAAGCGGGAGCTGGATGGCTGTGCAGCCATTGCTCTGGAGTACCAGGGTTCACGAGTGGCTATCCTCAGGAACCCCGAGTTCTACGTACACCGCAAGGAGGAACGTTGTGCCAGACAGTGGGGCACCACTTGCCCACAGCACCCTTACATTAAGGTAATAATGCTACAGCACAAACCGTTTTAATTTCATTGTCTACCAAAATGATTGCGCTGCAGGCTGCAACTTCTCAGCATCCTCATCATCGTTTACTTTTCTGTGTCAATATTGAACCTCTACTTACTGAGGAGGAGCAGCAGTGGTGGAATTAAGAGAAAAGAACATCAATCAAGCCAGAGGACAATATTGAATAATTCTAGTCAGTTCAAAAGCAATGATGATTAGTACTACTTTCAGTTACGGTTAAATATTTGTGTGAGTTTAACACAGCTTAACTGGTATTCTTTGATTATGTCCTTGTGTAGATGGTTATGGAGGGAGGTGATTGGCTGGTGGGTGGCGACCTGGAGGTGTTGGAGCGAATCAAGTGGAATGACGGACTTGACCAGTACCGCCTTACTCCACAGGAGCTCAAGCAGAGGTTCAAAGACATGAAAGCAGGTTAGAAAATCCAGCCTACTCACAAGACTGCAGTAACAATCAGAGAAGACAAAATGCCCTCCAAGAGATAAAATATCCACACCAAAGTGTGGGAAGAAGTCAGTGAATATCGCCATAAATGTGATGTATTTAGCAGTGAACCATTTGTCTTTCAGAAAAACTTGACAAAGGACCAGATGAATAAAAAATGGTAAATGTAAAAGCTGCATGGTGATGACTGTGACCAATGCAGACACGTGCACACAGTGGTATCTGTCTGAAAAGTGATGAATGTGTTCACCTTTTTGTTTTTTTGTCTCACTTGTTCACTTTTGATATGAATGTTGTGCTCAAGACCAGGTCCTTTATTATTTACCTGCACCACAATTCAGTTTATAGTCTGGTCGTGTTTGTTTCTCAGCATACTTGTGGTGCCTTGTGGTGCTAAGTCTGAGTTTTTTGGTGCTTGTGTAAGCATGTTGTGATGTGCACAGAATGGATTAGGCTGATGATAATCTGTGTTTTCTTATTTTTAACAAACATTATGAAAAGTCAAAAACCAACGATATCCATACATTACTTGTTAGTAAGATCAATTCATTGTTGGTTTTTGTCTTACCAAAGGATTTGCTGATGGTAAGAAAAATATAGAATATCAAATGATTTCTCCTGTAATACAATCCAAAGAGAATTTTGTTGCCCAATCTGAAGAATAAAGTCCATTTGAGTGATGTGGAAGGCATGATGAGCATGTTCTCATATTTTGGACTGCACAAATCATGAAATTCAACAACTCAAACACTGTAAAACTGCTCTAATTGCTGCCAACAGTCTTGTTATGAACTTAATTTTGTGATCCTCCACATTGTCCTCCTTAGATGCAGTGTTTGCTTTCCAGCTGCGTAACCCGGTCCACAATGGTCATGCCCTGCTGATGCAGGACACCAAGCGTCGTCTGCTGGAGCGAGGATACAAGAACCCGGTCCTCCTGCTGCACCCGCTGGGCGGCTGGACCAAAGATGACGACGTGCCTCTGGAATGGCGGATGAAGCAGCATGCTGCTGTCTTGGAAGAGGGCATCCTGGACCCGACCAACACCATTGTTGCTATTTTCCCCTCGCCTATGATGTATGCTGGACCCACAGAGGTGCAGAGCAGTAACTTATTAAGTCAGACAATCAGTAACATGTGTGTGATTGATTAGTAACCTGCATGTCTTGCTGTTTCTGAACAGGTGCAGTGGCACTGTAGAGCCAGAATGATTGCTGGAGCAAACTTTTACATCGTTGGCCGGGACCCAGCAGGCATGCCTCACCCAGAGACTAAACAGGACCTCTATGAACCCACCCACGGAGGCAAGGTCCTCACAATGGCCCCAGGCCTCACCTCTGTGGAGATCATCCCCTTCAGAGTAGCCGCCTACAACAAGACAAAGAAAGCTATGGACTTTTATGATCCAGAGCGGTGAGTGAAGAATGAACCAACTGGGACTGATGTCTAATGAGCACAAAAACAGGTGCAAACGAAAGGAACAAAGTGCAGCAGAGTTTTTTTTCTTCTTATATTCGAATGCAACGCCACGTTTTTATAGACTTGTGAAATTCTGATGTAGTGTTACATAACATCCTCCTACACACATCTGTAGGCTCAAATCTTTTAAACAAAAACATGAATTTCACAAAAATGTGATCCATCCATGACCCTGTGTCCTATCCTGTCGACACTGCAAGCAGATTACAGGATGAATCTCCCAGACAGCTCCCAAACTTCTGACAATGTGAATTAGGAAGCTGATGCTACATTCAGTATGTTTGTATCTAGACATTTGGTGTTTTTCTGAAGTTGTAATTGCAGCCTCATTCTAATTTTGGAAGAGTCTTCAACGCTCGTAATGACCTATCTCACTCCTGACCCTCTCTCTTAGGAGTGCTGAGTTTGAGTTCATCTCTGGAACCAAGATGAGGAACCTGGCTCGGAGTAAAGAAAACCCTCCTGATGGTTTCATGGCTCCCAAGGCCTGGAAAGTGTTGGTTGAATACTACAGCTCTCTTCAAAAGGACGAGTAATCAACACTACGCTCAGACCACCAGTCAGCAGTATACTACAAAATCATATACTTAGTCCTTAAAAGGGGATTAACTACATATTTCATCCATCCCTTCGGGAGAGTTTTAGATAGATTCTTTTATCTTATGCGATAAAATTGTCATTTAGAGTGACGACCCTAGATTGCTATAAATAATGAGTGATTCTGTCGGGGGGGTGGGTATTTTGTCATCACCAAATCAAAAAGATTTGTCTTAAGCAGTACGTTCTTACATTTCTATAAAACTATGTGATTTATGAATCCATTATGATGTTTATATGCATTATTAACTTAAGCTATGTATTTTAATAAATTAAGCGTAACTTGAGATTCTTAAAATTTTATATTTTAAGTTTAGCACCACATCCCAAGATGGGGAAATCATTTTTTTTTATATTTACATGTAATATCTGAAGGAACAAAAAAACAAAAACATGTAGATTTCACTTTATTGCATTTAAAGACAGTTTTGTTACTGTCAACTTAATTGTATGACCTCTATGAAAGTTTCATGCAGTTTTATCACTACCTACAGTGCCTGTTTGTTTCACATGTATGGATGTTAATTAATTCATCATGTTAATGTTTCATATTATTGTGAACTACAACGTAGATTTTTTTTTTATCATGTGAAAGTGCCTTTCCCTCAAATGTCTGCAAAACCTGCAGTTTTAGAAAGATGAAAATGAGATTGTAAAATGGAGTAATAAAAGAAATTATTTGTTATTATGACTCAGTGGTGAGTTTCTAACAGATATTATTTACTGTAACTTCACCCAGATATTCCTTATTGAAATGGATTTGAAATGTTCTTTTCTGTGATATCTCGGTCATGATGTTGTCTGTGTGCTGCTGGTTGCAACGCATATCTCTCATTACCATCTGTCTGTACAAGGTGCACACTTATCAGCCTGAGGTAAAAGTTTGAAGTTGTTAGGGCAGTCTGGTATCCAGGGGACACAGAGCCGATGTTACAATGCTGCCCTCTGCTGGCAAGATCGGCTAAAGGACAAACAAGAATAATTGCACGGTGAACTACTAATGTAAGTGCATTTAAAAGGCCACAGTAACTTTGCTTACCCACAGGAGGTGGGTTTGATAACTGCACTAATCATCATCATCTTGCTCACTGAGACTGGACCCAAAGATAATCCTGTGTCTTAAACTGTTGTCCAAAAATGGTCAGATCTTATGTTTAATGGAGAGTTGATTTGGATGAGCAGCAGTCAACAGAGTGGTGATGCACTTCAAGATGGTTTAAATCCTGCTCGTGTTTGTTTGCAGTGGAAAACACAGGGTTTGGCTCTGGACGGGCTTTGCCATCTAGATCTTTTATAACAGATTAAGGAGATCCTGAGGCGCTTTCAAATTACACTTACGAGATGGTCAAGTGAACTTGAAGGACTGATTAATTTTGCCAGTCATTAGGCTTTAAGGGCTTACATTGCTATGAGATGAGTGTTCTTCTATGAGGAGAACCAGTCCCCCCTGTAAGAAGCAGATTCCTAATTAGCCTTACGTGGGATCATATCATTTAATCTGCAATGTTCCAGGTAACCCCATTTAAATCTGCTGAACTGCACCCTCGGTGCTTTATAAAATCTCCAACATCCAATGTGTCACGTCACTCAGAAATGACCAGGGCAGCCGCAGGTGTAAATCTCTTGTGTCCTACAGGCCTAATATTCTTGACTATAGGTTAATCTGATTTTAACACCCAAAAAGGTGCTGTACCACAGACACACACAAGGCACACCTCTGCTTGCATGAATGCTGACGTAAAAAGATGCTTATTTAAATATGAAAATATCAATTGGTTATCAGAGGTTTTTATCTGGAACGGTTTACACAGCTGCAGGTAGCATGGATGTGGGTTAATTTGGGCTTCCTCAACTCCAAATATAGGCTGATGCTCTCACACAGTTCATTAGGAGATTATAAACTCAGTTATTTGGATTATCGGGTGAAGATCATGGAAATGAAGTCGTTGTCATAATAGGACTGGACAGGTGTAGTGACCTAGTGACTTTTGGAAATGTGTCTAACTACTATTTTTGTTGATAAATTTGCCAGTCTGTTTCTCAATTAATCACCCATTCGTTTATAACTTGCCACAACATAATGAGAACCCTACATTTACATTGTCACATTGCTGGTTTCATTTTTTTTTTTAACACAAAAGAATAAGAAAACTAGAACATAATTTTATCTGAGCATCTGGAACCAGTGCATTTTTGGCACTAACTAAATTACCAGTCAACTTTCCATTGGTCAGGCAACTGACTGGTTGACAGTTCATTTCAGCTTTAATTTACGCGGACGTTTTTCTCATTTTATTACGTAAAACGTTATGTTTTTCTAATTGCTAATCTGCGACAGTGAAAACAATAACACTGCCTATGCAATTATCACGTTGGTATAATTTTGTATTGACTACAGGATTTGCAAGTACGTTTAACAATGTTAATTTATCAGTGTAATCACAGTACGTGTATTACGAGTGGCACGTTAAAAGGATATATTTGCGACAGCCTGAAATGACAGTTTAAACCGCGAAAAGTGACATTATGTTGGAAACTTCCCTAATTACAGCCACACGTGATCACTTTGACAGAAGGGAGCGTAGCGAGCGGACTCACTTTATCCTTCCGCCAGAAGCACGAAATAACTCGATTGTTGCGCCCTTTAGGGCTCAGTCAATTACACACGTGAAATGTTGTTAGTCGATATCTACTGCTATCTGATATCCACCGATTGATAATACGCTATTATTTTATGCGACATTTGCTGGTTTTAATTCAGCTGTGGAACTACATGCTGAGGGCGGAGGGATATTTGTTCTAAAATCCCAGCCTGCTCTACCTTCTTTTTTTCCCTCGGTGGAGGCCATGATGGGAGCCTGAGAGTTCAGCTGGAGCGAGAGGACCGAGAAAAGAAGATGATTCCCCGGGACCGAGCTGTCAAACCAATCTCTGCCGATTCCTGAGCTTTGTATATTCTATATACATTTACGGTGGAGCCTGTCACTTTTTTCAGATGTGTTCTTGGCAATCAAACGATGACAATGTTGAATCGCTAGCAGGATTTTGGATCGAAGAGACAGCAGTAGCTATTGTTGCTAGCTAGCTGTGCTAGCTAGCTGCTTAGCTAGCGAGCTAGCTCCGTCTGGATTCAGATTTCGGGAACCGGTGAGTCCTCTCGTCCATCTCGCTGTCAATCGCGGCGGCTGCTACGACCGAGCCATCGGCTTGGACCGTGTCCGGCACCTAGAGGTTTATCCGAGGACAACTGCATGTATTTAATTCGGGGGTGTTTGCAAGACGAATTGCAGGATTGGGAAAGTCGGGCCTGCACGGAGGAGCAGAGCGAGGCCCGTCTTTATGATCCAGAGGAAGCCTGTCTAATCCGACCCACAGCCACCGCTAGCTCTGCGGGCTAGCACGTCTCTGCGAGGACCTGCAAAATTCAGAGAGCAGACCCACTGACTGCGACAAACACGACCACACAGCCAATACAAGAAAAACCTGTTTTCATCATTTATCCCAAATAGACTCCTGTCACCTGCTACAATGGCTGCGATTATAAAAGAAATGGTCAGCCGGAACAAAAGGAGATATCAAGAGGATGGGTTCGACTTGGACTTAACATGTATCCTTCCCTGTGTTTTCCTATTTCCACAGCACCCCGGACACCGTGTAATAGTTGCAGTGATGAACAGAAGTGGGAGCCGAGATGTGAGGCAGTTAGCAGCTACTTAGCTCGCTGGCTAGTTGGTCAGACAGCGGAGCTTTGCTGTCACCCAGCATGTTTGAAAGATGGTGGATCTGTCAAACCAGCAAGCAAAAATGTCACAGTCACATTATAGCAGGAATAGCTCATTTCAACCGGACACTAGTGTGTGGTTGAATAAAGAAAAAAAAAGAATAAGACAAGGCTTTGAAGCCAGTGGTGGACCTAGTTTGAGCTTGTGAAATGTTGGTAGCTTTCAGTTATTTTTCTCCTTTAAATCAGTTGATGGTTGAAACTAGGTATATCCTGTCTAGTGTTGATCTTGAGAGGTCTTTCTTTTAAGTGTTATTTTCTGAATGTAGATTCCACCTCATAGAGAATATGTCACTTCATTTTATGGTAGATATATGGTTTATGATGACAGAGTTACCCCATCTTGGCTCACCTCTCCTGTGTCCTTTTTGTTGGCGATGCAATTCTACCAAATCTATAGTATAAGGAAAAAAAATCAAATTGATATTTTCCCCCTTCTATTTATGGAGATCTGATCATTTCCAGAATGAAGTATTGCTATTTCAGGCCCTTCTGCAGGACTCATTTCTCATTTATTACCACTGATAATAGTTGACCTGGTTCCCTGGTGCTGTATCGCTGGTACTATAGTTGGTACTTTTTACTTATTTGGCTGAGGATGTGCTGATTAGCAGCTGATGTGGTTGACCGTGGCCAACTAAATCCAACCTGATTTGTGACAGGGGTCATGGTTGCGGTGGATGCGTGCTTGGATATCAATACACCTTTCCAACCTGCAAGTCTTGAGTCTGATATTTCTGGTTTTAGAGCTGAAATGAGTTGTGTATTAATTGGCTGTTCAGTTCACACAAGACACATCTGCAGCAGTTCTGTTGTTGGGGTTGTTTTCGTTGCTTCTTAACACAAAAGTTTCTGGTGATCTTGATCCCCCTCAGTAAATTAAACATATGTATCTTTTGGACTGGTTGTCGGACAAAACGAGACATGTGAACATCTCATCTTGGCCTTCGTGAAAGGTATTTTCACTGTTTAACAGCACTGTCGCAGATGATTAATCGACTAATCAAGAAAAAGTACATGGGAGTTTAATCCATATTGAAAATGATAAGTTGCATCCCTGTCTGGTTCTGCACAGTATGTAAAAACAAAAAATTACACTTGACTGAATTAGCTCTATTGTGGCATCAGTGATAGCACTTCTGAGTAGTGTTCTTTTCTTTTCTCAAAGAATAAAGATGTTAAGCTGAGCAAGTTGCCTTGATTCAACACTGCCACTAGAGATCGAGTAGATTTCAGGCCAAAGTGTCAACTGTGATGTACGTGTGACTGCCGACTCTGAAATCTGTGTCACAACATTTGATCAGATGCTTTTCATCTGGCGTTATAATGTGGTGAGGCTCGTGTGATGTCTTGTCAGTTGCAGGACTGCGGTGTGCAGGTGTGAGGGGGCACGACACTCGAAAGTTGCATCTTTCTTTGGCTGGAAGTCTCCTCTTGTTCAGATGTGGGCCCTTTCGAACCATCCCTTTTATCATTTTTGGCACGGTGTCTAAAAACAATATGGGCTCTCTGCCGTTATGTAATGCAGTATCACAGTTCTGGGAATTGCCCTTAAAATAGAGTTGCCAGTGATCTTGTATCAGCATTGCTGTCTGAGTGCTCTCTCACTCTCTTACCCTCTCAACCCACCACCTCTCCTTTGCTCTTTTTCTTTACTACTCCCACTCTAATTCTCCCTCCCTCTGCTTGCCCCCTTTCCTCTGCTCTCCTCCTTTCCTGTCCTCCCCACCCCCTCCTCGCTCGGCGCTCGCTGGTTCCCACTCTCCCTTTTCTCCCCCCTCTCTCATTCTCAGTTGTGGATTTGGCGTATGCATAGAGCTGAGGCAGGGCTGGCTTTAAAGAAAAGGCGTGCCTGAAAC
>OMNW01035768.1:65067-75477 GCA_900303245.1 Selene dorsalis
GTTGTGGGAAGATTTCATTCAAAATCACAAAGTTAACTTTGCGGTGGTGTCAGAGGACATGTCAAGGAATCACCAAATTCATTAGCCTTCATTCTGGTGTATGGCTGTGTGATCACTTTGCTCTATAAGTGGGCCACATGAACAAGCAGCAGACTGGTACAAATCCGACACTGGGACTCACTGGGACTACAAAGGACTTGAAATTTAATACACTCGCAAAAACAACCAAATCCCATAGGAGTTCTCCTTCAAGTTAAGTTTTTATTCCCCAGCCAAGCACTTTTTTCCCCTCACTTTTGTTCAAAGATAAATTTGCTGTTAACTACACTTGGCAGAGATCAAACAAATATGGTGTTTTGTGGGGCGGGAGTGAGGCCTTAATTTCTTAAATTAGTGGCACAGACAGAAAGGATTTCCTGCTACAGGGATGACTCGTATTAGCACATTAAGAGCTTCATTAATTCGCTGCACAATAACTTTGGAAATCAAAGACAAAATTTGAAATGATATTCTTGTGTCATTATGGAAGCATACTTTGATTTTACAGAACTGTCTTCACTACAGATTGCATCAGGAAGGCACCTACATAGTTGTGTAGTGTTTTTTTTTAGTTTGTTATTTTGCTTACCTCTACAGTATCATTCTCCTTCTGTATTCATTTGGTAGGTTTCCTGTTCAGGCACAGAAAAAGACAGATATCAGTCAGCAACTGCAAAATACCCATTTTAAGCTTCACTTGCACAACATACTGTATGACTTTATATAAGCAAAAAAGCACAGGTAATGATAACACAACTAAATTATGGTCATTATTCAAAAGGAAGCCGTCACAAGCATAATTCATCCAGGTATGTCTAAGAATAGTTGGCTGTGTTTTGTAATTTGTTTGTTATCACATTTGTCTTGTAGCAGTCTGACTTTCACGGTATACTGATATTTTACTGCCATGTTATGCTGGTTGTTATAAGTAACACACTGCTGATTGCGATGAATGCTTTAAAACAAAGGTTTGACCACATGTGGCAGACTACTCCAGGAAAATTATTATCTTATTTTACTGTTGGATCCCCACCAGCAGGAGCACAACCCTCCATGTTTCCTGCAGCTATTACACCAAAGAGCAATAACACCTCCTAGTGGCAGTTACGAGACACATACATAAATATGTATAAAAAATGTTATGACAAAAAACCCTCACACTTGCATTTAATTTACCAAGTGAAAAGAGAATATATGTGATTGTGTGTTCTTGGGTATTTTATGACCTTTATCTACAGATTACAGATTATACATTATCATGAGGTAGGGTGTGTGCTGGATAGTCTATTAGTATAACTACAGTATATTTTACTGTTGTGGATAAGCAGAATTAAAGATAGGAAAACACATAGCCTGAAAAATATTAATTTTTGAACAGTTTAGTTATAGACTGTATTGTATGTCTGTTTTGCAGGTTAGGCGTGTTTGTTTGTTGGTGACGAAACTGAAAGTAAGAATGAAACACCCCGCCCCGCCTTGTCATATACCAGCTAGTTGGACAGATCAACACCCTTTTTATATACAGTCTATGATCAACACACATCCAGTCCTGCAGCCGTCCTGATGGCAGCCGCCTCATACAAGTTTGGTGTGGTTTCTGTCACCTTGGCTGTGATTGTCTTATTGTCACTGTAAGTAAAGTTAATCATGGCTGTGACGTGCAGGAGTTTTGTTTTAAGTGAACAGTTTTGTTAACCACGGTTGTTTTTACTTGATGACTAGTGAACCAACAGTTTATAAAGCGGTTGGATAAGTAAAATGTGTCCTTTGGTAAACCGATGAGGGGTTTACGAAGATGTTATGTACACTATCTGGCGTTTGGTGTCGCAATGAGTTCACATGTATTTCCTTAATATCCGCATTTTGTCTATCTCCAAGTCCCCGGAAGTGCCCTAAAGTGATCTTTAACGGCTGTTTGAGATGTATGCTAGCAAAGCTAACAGGTCAAAGCCAGAGTTGTAGAAGTTTTCTTTGGAAAAAAAAAACAGAACCGGCGAACACTTTCTAACCACAGCAAAACCAGTCGAAGGTGGTTTTTGATTGTATTGGTGCCAAACAGACTCATTGTTGCCTCGTGCGGCCTACGTGTTGTAGCACCCGCAACATACGCTGTTCTACTGTACGGCGCGTGCCGGGGGTCCTCCGTCCGCTGGGGGCAGTGATGAGTCTGATGGTGTTGCTATTGATCTCTGTAGCATCAGAACGAGACGTTAAAAAAAACGTCACACAACATACTTAACTCTTGTGAGTATATTGATTGTGCGTTCATCATTCGTGATGAGGATAACTGGATGTATGCGTAAATGTGCGTCTGGTCATTCGCCCCCCCCCACGTCGGTTAAACTGGGGATCCACGGGACTTTCACCCTGGGACTGTCCCAAGAACAGGACACACACTGAGTTTCATTTTCTGTTTTTTTTTTCCTTTCTCGTTAGGGTGGATGCTTCCCAAACTAAAAGGAGTGTGACTCGACATCCAGACAAACGAATTCGTAACCCAAGGCAGAGTAGGTGTCAGGATGGTGAATACGAGCATGAAGGGAGAACCTGTTGTCAGTGTCCTGCAGGTAAGTGACATCATATGAGAAATGTAAAAACACCTGACAAGTATAATTCCTATCTATAAGGGACCTTGAGGGTCTATAATGGGCCTACCAGACATTACCTGTAAATATAAGACTTTTGAGATAGATTTTGTCTGAAGTGTTCTAAATAAGCAGAGCTGTTTACACTCCCTATCGTAATCAGTGTCTGTATATTTGCCCCCAATATATGTTATATTATGGATGTTAATGTCAGCTTTTGTGTCATTGCCCTAGCTCACAAAATGTTAAGCTGCTGCACAAGGGTAACATTAGGCATCGTTACATAAGTTCATATCAAGCTGTTGGTTTTCATGTAATCAGAGAAGTTGTAAAAAATGCTAACTTAAGAAAATGTTTGCATGTGGCTGTCTGTGTGGGTGTATAGTAAAAAATGTAAATGTTTTCTTTTGTCTCTGGCTCATGTGTATCCATACTGTAGGCACCCAGGTGGTGAACCACTGCAAAAACAATCCAAATGATGGAAAATGCGAGGCCTGTGGTAGTGGGACGTTCAGCAGTCAACCTAATAATGGGCAGAAATGTGAACTGTGCAGGTCCTGTGATCATCCCAATGGTATAAACACAACTGGACATCACCATATTTTTTCTTACTGTGACAAAAGTATGAGAAAGCCAGACCCACGAACAAAGCATTGTCAAGATTTACAAATATGTGAACTCCACATAACTAGGTTTAAATGATAAAATACTATTTTCCTGTGGTTCTTAAGTAGCAATGTACCAGTCTGATATATTGCATTTTAATTCTGCTTACATTGCCCCTGTAAAATTTTGACAAAACACCAAAATTTTATAAACCTAATAAAACTAATATAATTACAATTTGCATGCATAATTTTCAGTGCTGTCACAGCCCCATGCTAACTTTACAAAAAGAAGTTTTATCGCAAGCAAAGCAGAGCAGGGAAAATGAGATTGGTATTAATTTTTGACATTTTTTTAACTGAAGCATTAAGGGACAGGCCAAGAAAATGTGAATCAGATTAATTGATAGGAAAACAATCATTAGATTAAGCCCTAATACTAATCAGTACCAGGTATTAAAAAATAATCAAGAGCACTGTTTCAGTTCATTAGAATTCAGCTGTCAGAGTAAATAATAATAAAAAAAGACCCTTACTGTTTTTAAGAAAGACACTACTCCCTCTAATTTGACTTCTGTGGTTATACTTTTATTTCAGCTAATCTAGAGGTGGTTGAACCATGTAACATTGCCCAGAACACTATATGTCAGTGTAAAAAGGATCACTATTGCAGCAGTGGCTCAGACATCTGCCTACTCTGCCAGCCATGTCAACAGTAAGTTCTACTTCTTAAGATATCATCCGTAAATTTTGAAATGTATGTATGGCTTCGCTAAATCAATATCTTGTCTGGATTTTGCTGACACTGCTTTTCTGTTTCTGTCACAACACAGACATTTTTTTTAAAGAAGCAAATATTCAGATTTTCTCATGAGTCACTGTCATTCATTTAATTTTCTTTTGGTTTAAGGTGTGGTGTCGAGGGCATCAAAGTACAGTGTACATCCACAAGTAACACAATCTGCAATGACAAAACCAATGGTGTGCTTCAGTCTAGCATTACCACATTTGATTAAACTCATAATCGCTACATTTTCTTATTAAAATGTTTTGTTTGTAATAATGTAATTTTGTGTTTTAGGGTCAAATACTGGGATGATAGTTGCCATCATTCTTCCAATTTTAGTCATACTTGCTATAATTGGAGTTTTCCTAGTGCACCGGATGAAGAGAAAATCGAGTGAGTATATCTAGTACACATTCAGTATGATGTGACCATTAGAGGGCACTAGAACATTATGTGCTCCTCAGTACAATAGCAAATTCAAGCAACAATAATGAATGTTCAATTCAAATCCAAGTCAAGTTCAATTCAAAATGTATGTGTGAGCTTCTTAATAAAACAGTCTGCCTGTCTTCTTTTTTCTTTTCATTATTTCTCTCATCAGATAATAGATCCCAACCCTCAAGTGGAAACGACGAACCAGCCGCTAATAACATAGTGAGTTATAAATCCCTGTGATCTTATAGTTCATTTCTAGCTCTGATCAGCTGTTAGATGTCCTGGTCTTCCTAGTTTAAGAAATATAACGGTACATGTATGACAAACACTTCCTTGTCTCTTCTCCAATGTTGACATAGCTTTCCCTTTCTATAGGATATACAGGTTAGTTATCTGAACCATTAGTCTGTGAGTGTGCTTCCTGTGCCGGTATTGTTGTGGTGTAACATGCAGGATTTGTAAAGCTTCTTTAAGCAGTGTTATTGAAAATACTAACATAATTCTCCTTTTTCTTGTCAGGAGTTGCCACTTTTTCATGGTAAGAAATAATCCTGAACATGTTTTATTCATTTATGCAACAATAAAGCCCTACTTTACGCCTCCACACCAGTGGCTTGATTCCGATATCTCAGTAAAGCCTTGAGGGAATTTCCTCAGATTTGGCACAAATGTTAACATCAAGGATGAACTAATTAGATCACAAGGTGATCAACGATCAAGATCACTCTATCCAGAACATTATATCCCCATTCTTGGCAGATGGCCTTTCACCTTAAACGTATTCTTCGTATTCTTTTAAATGTACTCATATCTTTTTTTTTTCAACCCTGTAAATCAAATGGCACCTAGAAGGCGAGTGAAACAAAGCTTGTTCGGCGTCAAGGTGAAGCCGCAAAGGTATCGCCCTCGCAGCGTGACCCAATGTAATCCCAATGTGAGCGACGCGGCTTTCCGCAATACTGTCGTGTGTCACGCTAGCACAGCATCGCTAACTTTCTGCCAGCTTTTTCTCATGGCTCATTCACATGGAAGAAAACACCTAACATCATTATAAACCATCTAGCATCCAGCTTGGAGGTACATTACCACCTACCGGACTTTAGTGTGGTACATTGGATTACTGCCATTGTCTTTTCCAAGTCATAACTCGTTGAAGACTCTGAGCAGGCACGCAATTAGTGCATGAACGATCCAATCATCTTGAACGTGGCATTCAAGATGATTGGATGGTGTTTTTACAGGATTGTCCATTGCACAGGTGACTGACTTTTTACATTTTTGTGAAAAAGCATTTAATTACCGTAATTGGTTGCAGTCGGGTTGTGAAGAGGATTCCAAGCAATTTGGTAAAAAATGCTCCAAAATAAGATCTCCAACCCTACCTTTAATCTAATTTTTTTTCTGTCTTTTTGTTTCAGATATCGAACGTTACGTGCCTGATATTGCAGATGTGCTGGGTTGGACAGATATGCAGGAAATAGCATTACGTGGTGGGATAAAAAATACTGATATTGACTCTTGTAGACATGACTACCCAGGTGATAGTAAACAACAGACACTCAAACTATTAATGACTTGGGTGGAGCTACACGGATCTAGCAGCTCAAAAAAACTGCTCGAAACCCTACAAAGTACCGGCAAAAGGAACAAAGCAGAAAGGGTGAAAAGCATATTAACTGCTTCACCATGAGCAATATTTGAATATTTGCACTACTGAGCAAATTACTATTTTGTAAAGTAGGCCTACCTGTTAAGATGTTTACATGATAGGATTGAGCTGTAAATACTGAAATACTGATTTAATTGATTTTTAAATGTTTATTGTGAGTTTTGTATGTCTTTAGATTTTGTAAAGTAGAATTTAAGGTAAGATGTATAACAGTGATGCAAAACCCATGGCACTGAGTTTCACTATTACTGCATCTCCATCTGTTACTTCTGCCAAGAAGCTTATTTTGACAATGAAGCCTATGACACCTGCTATACCTGTATTATAATCAGAGCTTCACCATGGGGTGTGATAGCTGACCACACGTAGCCTTCCTCCGTTGCCATCAGTCTCATCAGGAGAATAGGTTTGATAGGTGTGAGAAGCCTTGGGATGTCATACCTTACCTGATGTGATTTTGAAATGTATTTAAGAAATCATTTCTATGTATGTTTTTTACAAAATAAAACTGAATGCTTGTCCGTCTGCCTCTGTTTAACTACACAAATAGTTTGTCTAGAATTAGGGTGTCTTATGTTTCTGTCTTCAAATGAGTCATTATTTTTGTGAAATACTTTCCTGTTAATGACTCTAAGACTTGGCCAACACTACAGTCAGGAGTCAGGCAACCAAAAAAAGAGAGGAAGACTATCACAACTTTCACTGTTACAGAAATCCTAGTTTCACTTCTTTAGGTTTCACATGTGTCTGGCGGATTTGTTCAAAAAATGTATTAAATTGGTTGATTAACTTTCTGTTAATTTCACCAGAGTGGGTGGTTGTTTCTTAGTTGTATAATCACGATGTTATTACCACTGCTTTCACATGAAATTTCCCTTTTAATCATAATTGCCCAGTTCCAGTTCCACATTCTGTGGAAAAAAACAACAGGATGAGGTAGCTGCGTCAACAAAATAAGCTTGAGACTTATAATGAGTTTCTGCTTACTTATCTGCCAACTCTAATTTCTTTCTATTTCTGGAATGTCACTTCTGAGTCAATTTGTGGACTACATCAGCAAATACATCATCATAGACACATCACCATTTGTGAATCAACTCTCTGTCTCTGTACGTCTGTGTGGTCCATCTGCTACTCAGTGTCTTGGGGTTACTTTGAAATTAAGCAAACCACTGTAACCTAGACCTATAAAATCTGATCTGGGTATCCGTAAAGGCCACAGATACAGGAATGAAGGATTTCATATTTAAAGGATTACTGTTTAATCAGTATTTAGTATTATGTTAATAAATCCAGTAAACTGGAGGATAGTTGCAAAAAACATAAATGCCACAACATTATATTACGATAGGTTATTCTGTAGCAAAGACACACTTAGAGCAAACAGAGATTACTATAATGATCATTCCATTAAATGCTTAAGGTTCAAGCAATACTTTGATACTTGACCATGAGTAGTACTTTTTTGGATGACTTCAACAATACCAGCAGTTTATGGAATTTGTCTTACTTGTCTATGCTTAGCAAAGTTAAATCAAAGTCTGTTTTCATAAGTTTTGAAGAATTTGAAACAATAATCACTTCCACTTAACAGTCTCCAAGTTTCTCGACTCGTGTGTGCAGTGTGCCGAAAAGTCTGTCCCAGTGCGTGAAGTACGGTGCGTAGTTCACTTTGAATTTGAGGTGATGGAGATCATGATGCTGAGAGCCTCCAAAAAGGCCAAAGGGCACCAGCTTGTGCACAGACCAGGGAAATTCATAGCCCGAGTGAGCCTCCACTGACAGATAGATGTTAGTGATGAAGAAAAGCAGTTCTGTGAGTGGATGGCAGTCTAGGAGTGCAGGGTTCAGCGTGGCAAAGAAACTGAGAGTCAGCATCTCCCAGACACTTGTGTCCTCTGTCGTCAAGGAGAAGGTGGCCGTATAGGAGTGGTGCTCCTTATGGAAGAAAAAGTAGAGCCCGAGCACTTTGTGATGCAGCAGATGCCAAAAGAAGTACTGGGTGTCAAACAGGAGGAGGCAAGCCAGTACATCCTTAACAACAATCAGCACGGCAGGCGCCACAGGTGGACTAACCACTGGCCTCCAGTACCAGTGCACCACAGACAGAGGGAAAATAAAACAGACATGGTTCCGTAAATTCTTGCACAAGCACTTCCACGCTGCTGCCCAGCTCACTTTGCTTTGAGGGTGGATCTTGAAGTGGCGTACCAGTGCCAGTCTAGAGCAGAGCAGGTCCAGACAAATATAAGGAAAGCAGCAGCCCATATAAACGATGAACGAGAACAAAACCGGAAAAAATGGTGACGTGAGGAGGCTCTGCTGCTCTCTTAACCAGTCCCAAGGGGTCTGCAGAAAGAGTCTCTCTGTACACTCTGAGGATGCCATTGCTGCACTGTCAAAAAGAGGATGTGTTTTTCCCCTCAAAGAAAAAAGCCCAGAGTGAAAGCAACTCCCACAGAGTTGGTTTCAACACCTTTTACAGGATTTTCTATAGCTCCAGGCTCTCCAGAGCGAATTTATTATTTTCAAATCTGTGATGTATATAACCCTAGTAATGAAAGAAATTCAGTGTGTATCAGTATATTCTGTTTTTTTTTTCGCCTTTACAATTAGTTTTGTGCTCTTTGTCTTATACAGTAAAGGGATACATCTTGTGCATTTTCTCACGTAACATGGCCTGCGGTTTGAAACTGGTGACCATCGAAATGATTTGATTGTCATCCAAAAGTGAATCACTCATTTTACGCAACACTGGCATATTTCTTCCACTGCACTGAGAACAAGTCCAGTTTCATAATCTATGCCATCTAATTCACTGAAAGCTAGTTGAGAAAACAAAGCAAATTTCTTTATAGAAAATGGGAAATTAATCAAAAAACTTATCAAACTAACCAACTAGCTAACACTGCAGGAAGTACCTTCAAGCAGATCTAAACAACATAATCCAAATTTACCAGTGCTCTTGTTATCCATTCCTGGCAGGGTGGAGAGGATGTCAACACTCGTGTCTGCGTCATTAACAAGCTTCTGATGGAGGTCTCGCTGAACTTCTGGTGTAGTTGAACACAGATATGGCCTCCTAGCAAGTGTCCCATCAAGCTCCTTTTCAACATTATCTGTCCTTTAGAAATTTGGGCATTCTGAAGAAGACAAAGAATATATTTAAAATAGCTTGCAGCATCATAGAAGTGATCCTAAAGTGAAAAAATGATTGTTGTCACACTCAGCTTATCATTCAAATAGCTTTATATCTCTTGTTCACAGCTTCTTGTCACAACATCCTTTGAAGTTATATAGATATATATAGATCCATGAGGAGAGGTAACAGCATCTGGATTACTTTAGTGGGGAGGTGCCTCGGTGCCACTGACTTGTTGACCTGAGCATCAAAAAGGCACACAGGCATCAACACCATAACAAGTTTGACCATGGCTTGTTTGACACAGGATGTGGATGTGACCTATGGTCAACAGGTCAACAAGTCAGTACAGATTACTCATTGCTTTACTGGTAGATAAGTTTTACACACTTCCTACTTCCTTTAATGTAGTCTATCTTTGTCTCTTTTTTTAAATTATACTATTATACCATGTTTCTATTCACAATTTAAATATTACTTTGATCATAAAATATTGTTGGATTACATCAATGGTCCATTGCGTTTGTTCCTTCACCCTTCATCCACGGTTTTAATAAAAACAATACGAAATACACAAGTTCATCATTAATAATCATACGAGGCACCAGCATGTTAACCATTAACCCTCTCGTTCTTGAGTCCAAGTGGCTGTTTATACCACTAAGACTATTTTAAGGCGAAAGGGAACAACTCCCGTGACAAGTCGTTTAAAATTATCACCTAAAATTAACGGCTGGCTAACTAGCTTACAGAGCTAGCCGACCTAAGCTAGCACTGTTAGCTTGCTTATCCCAGATAAATATGTTCAGAGCAGAACTTATACTGTTTAATTGTACACATTACAAGCCACAACATCTTTTTACAGTCGTTTACGTAAGTTTGGTTAAATTGTACGAACCCTATAGAGGTTTATCAGAGGCAGAAGAGTGGAGCTGACTTCCAGCCAACCGAAGAAGTTCAAGTGAAGTGCGTGATGGGCGGGGCTTCCATACATCGTGATGGGCGGGGCTAACATACATCGTGATGGGCGGGGCTTCCGTACATCACAACACTGACATGATCAATAAGGTACGTAAATGACCTATATATATATATATGTCTGTATAGGTCTGTAGGTCAACTGATTTATGCTTTCTATGGTCAAACTT
>OMNW01035769.1:0-10406 GCA_900303245.1 Selene dorsalis
CACACACATGCGCACATGCGCACATACACACACATGCACAAGCACTTACTCAGGCAGGGCAGCCCCCAGGCCGACACCCCATGGGCAGCATCAGATAGTGACTATATATTCAGGATCTCTCTTCTCTAAAGTAAAGAATAAAAGAGAGACGCTCGTCAACAAGGTCCAGGCCACAGAGCTTGGCAATGCATCCTTTGTGCACAGGTGCTTTAGATTTCATCCCTGTTACGCATGTGTAACCCGTGTGGACATCTCTCTGCAGATACTCTGCGTTGTGTTGCGTATGAAAGGACCAGGAGACAGTTTGAAGGACTCTGATACTCATTTACTCGGCCTGCCACAGGAGAGACTTGTGTGATGTACATGAGGGGATATTTCGGACTTCTGCAGACATGTTCCAGTCAGTCTCACTTTCACATCCACTCTCTCGCTCACATAAATTAACACAGCATTTCTCCTCAAGGAAAACAAAAAATTGAGGAATATCACTCTCAAACATTATACCAACCCAACAAAAATGACTTCAGTTCAGTTTCAGAGGACCCTCACGGATTCCTTTTACATAGAAACAGCATCCACACTCACTAACCAGTGGATATATAATAAACATAATAAATCGTCTCCATACCTGCCACAGGAGAGACTTGTGTGATGTACATGAGGAGATATTTCGGACGAAGGCGAAGTACATTTAGCGCAAAAACAACAAAAGAAGAAAACCGCGAAACGGCTCAACTAATACAGCGAGTCGTGAAAACATTAGCACATGCTAACGGTAACTAGCAATATTTAGCGACTGCTTCGGAGTTACATTTCACACACACACAGTGCGGTTAATAACTGAAAACACTCCTAATAACATCCCGACACAGACCACATTGGCTCTGGTAAACAACAACCTCATAAAACAACATTATTCTACTTTTAGCGTGGGAGCAGCTTCCACACGTCTTACCTGCAGACATGTTCCAGTCAGTCTCTGACCGGAACACGCAGACGCAGACACTCAAACCTCCCCGTCATAGCCCCTCCCCCACATACACACACATAGAACTCCCCAAAACAGACCGGGCAGAGGAGGAAAACCCTATCAGTATAAAACATTGAACAATAACTGAATATTTTGGTGAAATTATACAGAGTAAATATCCAACTGTTACATTCTCCCCTGCCGAATTTCACCAAAATCACACTAGGTCAGAAAGGCGCTTTAAATTGTAGGATGTACAAGAACACCAAAACATTTTCCTCGGTCTCTGGACCAGTAAACCCAAAAGATTACATCTCTTAAGTCAGTTAAAAAACTATCTGTAACACAGATCAAAAGCAGTTAGAAGGTTGATCGGGCCTCACACCCTTTTGGAATTTAAAGGTGCAGTCTACACCTCTTTACTCACGGTCCCTTAACAGCCCATTTTGTCTTACGGTGCCTTAGACACATTGTACATCCAATACACAAAATCAAGTACCTTTCAACTCCTTTTTATGCTACAGACAATGCCTTCCGTGGCGATAACCTGTGCCACATTATAGGTCTCTGGACCATGTTCTCAATGAGTCTGTTAACTGACCTCACTACTCTCCCAGCCCTAGTAACCACTCTACCTGGGACTGTAACTTGGTCAGTGTTAGACCTAGTCAGGTCAGGCTGTGCATCAGCGTGTAGGTGATCACGAGTCAGAGTCTGGTGTATGTCAGGGTCAGTAGTCAGTGCAGTTTGAGCCTCATCAGAGTCAGCAGGAGAAGTCGCTGAGGTTGGAACTGTGCTGATGTGTGGATCAAGTGAGTCTGAGGCTGTGCTGGCTTGTGGATTGAGTGAGTCCGCTACATCAGCACCATCCCACAGAGCATCAGCGCTGTCCGAGACTTGCGAAACGAGCTCATCTGCCACAGAATCCTCATCATCCTCTTGATCCACTTCAGACTGAACCCACAAGGATGTCCGTGTTTGAGAAGACTCTTTCTCCAAGCTGTCGAGCTCATCTGCCCCACCATCGCTACTGAAGCCACCAGAGGAGGTGCCCAGAGACTGGCTCTCCAGTGTATCTCGAACAGGGAAAAAGGTCACATCCAGCAGCAGATTTCGGTGCACAACTTTGCAGTGGCCTGAGACATCACTGATCTTGTATATGTGTGTCTTGGGATTTGTTTCAACCACCGTGTACACAACAGGTTCCCATTTATCTGCCAGCTTTTTCTTGCCGCGCTCTCCCTTATTAGCGAGCAGCACACGATCCCCAACACGGAGAGCAATTCCTTTCACTCTCCTGTTATACTGATGAGCCTGATGTTCCTGCTCTTTGGTTGCGTGCTGCTGGGCAATTTTGGCAGCCTCAGCGAGATATGACAGAAGAGTCTTGGAGTAGCTGCTGAAATCTGTTACCAGGGGATCGTGGAGCACAGATTTGAACACAATGTCAACTGGGAGCCTCGGGACACGTCCAAACATTAGGTGGAAAGGCGCATAGCCAGTCGTCTCGTGCACAGTAGCATTGTAGGCAAAGGTTAATGTGTGGATCTGCTGTGGCCAGTTGTTCTTGACACCAAGAGGGAGGGCTCTCAACATGTTGCCCAGGGTTCTGTTAAACCGCTCCGTACCACCATTGCCCATCGGGTGATAAGCGGTGGTATGTGACTTGTCGACACCAGCCAATTGCAGCAGCTCGGACACCAATTCACTTTCAAAGCTGGGACCCTGGTCCGAGTGAATACGTTCAGGGAACCCATAGACACAGAAAACCTGGTCCCACAGCTGTTTAGCAATCTGCTTGGCAGTCTGGTTCCGACAGGGAAACGCGTGAGCCATTTTTGTGAAGTGATCAGTCACCACTAACACGTCCACAGATTTTTTGTTCTTGTCCTCAGCTGTCCAAAAGTCGATGCAAACGAGCTCCATGGGGCTGGTCGTTTTTATACTCTCTAATGGGACTCTGGCTGAAGGCTCAGGGGTCTTAGCAAGCACACACCTCTCACAACACCGCACATAATTCTTCACGTCCCTCTCCATATTTGTCCAGAAGAACCGTTGCCTCGCTAGGTGAAGAGTTCTGGCTTGCCCTTGATGACCCGCCAAGTCATGAACTCCCTCCAACGCTTTCTTCCACAAGCCTGCTGGCAACACCAACTGCAGTCTCTTCATCCTGCTCACAGGGTCTCTTGTCTCCCTGTACATAATGCCACCTTGAACCTTGAGCTTATCCCAGTGTTTCAGCAGAGCCAGTGACTTTGCTCCCATGCCATGCCGCTCTCGTCGGGATGGACGTCTTCTTCGAACTACAAAGGGCAAAACACTGGAGATGGCTGGATCTTGAACCTGATAGTCTTCGAGCTCGTGTAAGGTAAATGAAGGCAAGGTGTCTTGACCAGCAGGTTGCAGCTGTTGGACTTGGTGAACAAGACATGAGGCTCTCGTCTCTACATGACTCTCCCAGTCAATATGACACAGCAGAGCAGCCTTGATCTCAGATGAATTGCAGGAACCTGGTGTTACTGAGGTGGGTACAGGTGGATGGAATACCTGAAGGTGTTGAATGCCAGCTCTGAAAACATCCTGCACCTTGTCAGCCTCTGCACCATCTGCTTCATGTACCAATCTGTCATAGGGCTCTTGGATGAGACGCCTACTAATGGAAGAGGTGAAAGGGTCACGACTTAGGGCATCGGCCACAATGTTCTTGGGTCCAGGGATATACTTCAGATCAAAGTTGTAAGACGACAACTTGGCCACCCACCTCTGTTCATAAGCATCAAGCTTGGGCTTGGTCAAAATGTGGGTGAGTGGGTTATTATCTGTCCACACTGTGAAGTCATGTCCTTTCAACCAATGACTGAATTTCTCTGTGATGCTCCACTTCATTGCCATGAACTCGAGGCGATGGATATCTCTGTTGTGATTTGCTAAGGGTCTTGCTAGCAAAAGCTATGGGGCACGCTTTATTTTCTCCAGCAGGCACCTGAGACAAAACAGCGCCCAAGCCATCTAGAGATGCATCCACAGACAGAATGAAAGGTCTTGAGAAATCAGGGTGAGCCAGCACTGCACAATTGACAAGTTCCTCTTTGAGCTTATGAAAAGCCTCCTCACAAGCAGGGGTCCAATCATCAGCTGTCAGCTTCCTGAACAGGAAGCACAGCACACCCACAAATAGGGGTTTAGCGATGGCTGAACACCTTGGGATGAAACTCTGATAAAATAAGACCATGCCCAGGAAGGATTTAATCCTCCTCACTGAGGGAGTGCATTCATCCTCTTCCATCAGAGCCTCTTTTGACATGTCTGCAATCACACTATAGCTGCTCCCAACTTTTTCTTCTCGGCTGATTAAAGTGCCACGCTCCGACTGATGGTTTATGTTGTTTATTAAAGGAGTCTTTTGTTTAAACATCCAAGACCACCGTGAACACGTGTGCGCCTCCAACCAGAAGGCTGGGAGCCGCCAGAAGTCCCTCTTCACGTTTCAGTCCCCTTTTCCGCATCTGCTGCGTGCACACCGACCGACCACCACATGGAAACTCACATTTCTCCCACCACGCGCTTCACGTGACCACGCGACAACGCGACAACACGCGATGGTCAGGGGAAGTCACCAATCAAACAATTTTCACAATAAACAAAGAACATACAAAATATAAAAAATGGAAATTAAAAGAAAAATAAACAAATTGACACACAAAAAATGCTCTTTCTTTCAGCGTTCGTTACACACACTCACTTTTGCAGGGTCCACAGCCACACCATGCTGGTCAATCACATGTCCAAGAAACTTGACTGTCCCCTGCATCAGATGGCATTTCTTTGGACTCAGCTTGAGATTGTTGTCCCTCAACTTTTGAAAGACGACCTGGAGCCTATCAAGAGCAACTTCTTCCGTGGGGGCGAACACGAGAAGGTCGTCTAAGTAGCAAAGCAGACTTGTGAAGTTAAGCTCACCAAAGATGTTCAAAATCATCCGCATAAATGAAGCTGGACTGTTGCAGGGTCCTTGGGGCATCCTGTTGTACTCATACAAGCCAACAGGTGTTGTAAAGGCTGTGTACTTTCTGTCCTCTTCACACATGGGGATGTTGTAAAACCCGGAGGTCAGGTCCATGGTGCTAAAGAAGGCATTGCCTCCAAGGGCCGCAAGGCAGTCTGCTTGGTGAGGGAGCGGGTGAGCGTCCTTCAGGGTTCGTGCATTAAGCCACCTGAAATCCGTACAAATCCTTAGCCCTCCATCCTTTTTCCAGACCATGACAAGAGGAGAGGCATATTCGCTGATGGATTTACGGATAATGCCCTTCTCCTCCATGTCTGTCAGTACCTGCCGCAACTGTTGATAATGGGCTGAGGGCACTCTCCTGTATGGCATGCGAAATGGCCGGTCATCTGTCAGATGGATACGGTGCACGAACCCCTTAGCCTCACCACAGTCAAGCGGGTGCCTGGAGAATATGTCTTCGAACTGCTCGACGAGCTCAACCAGCTTCATTTTTGAATGGATGCTTGTGCAACACGAGTCAATGTCGAGGTCATCCAACCCCAGCTCCGAGAGTCTGGCTTTGAGGTTTGCTACGGTGGGAGTGGACTTGGTGACCTGTTCTCTCTTTTCCTTCTCCATCTTGCAGGAGCCCTGTTGTAAGCAGAAATCCTCCACTGCAATACATGGCGACGCTTCTGCCACCAGACAGTTGCGCTTCAGGAGGGTTGGCCTGGAAGACAGGTTAGTTATTTTCAGCGGCACCCACCGATCTCCCCACATCGGTGTGATAACCCGCCCGACCAGAACATCTTTCGGCCTGGACCTGGAAGTGCTAGTCTCCACAGTGATTGTGCTGCCAGGGGACACAGGGACTTTGCTGGAGAGTTTGCCCCACACCAAATGTTCTTGCTGGGGGAGTAGTGTGACAGCACGGGGCAACTTCACAGAGCCAATCTTATCTGAGACCTCATCACCTCTCCATCTGGTGGTACATGACACCATATCTAGAAAGTGTTCATAGTGAGCAAATGAATGCCTGCATCCAGTGGACGTGAGCCTCCAGTAGTCGACATTACCTTTCAGAACATGCATCAGATGTTTGAGAACATTTGAGCCAATGATGAGTTCATCTCGTTGGCCGGGCACCACCAAAACTGGGACAATACATTTTACTCCATAGACAGTCATAGTTAAATCATACACACATTTTGGGTGGTTCTGTTTGCCTCCACAGCCAACCAACACAATTTTTTCTGGTGACTGTGGTTCTTTCTCAAGAGCACCGGCTAACCTTAGCAACCCGACATTTTCATTCAGGGTGCATGCCATGGATCCTGAATCGATCATGGCCTTCAGTTCGACTTTGTCATTCACTTCAACTTGTGTGTAAAACAACCCACTGAAGGTTGGCACTTCCGCGGACCCCTGAACCACAACTTGGTAACCTTCAGGGACTGCCGAACAGGTGTTAACATAGAGAAGCTCAAGATCTGTCTTACTTTCCTTGAGGGTTTCTTGTCCTCCCCCCACACTGCCCCTCTGCAAAAGTGGGTGCCTTAGTTTCCCTGCGGCTGACTCTGGCTGGGACTGTTGGGGCTCACCTGCCTCAGGCTGTGTCTGTTGCAGTCCCTTTTAAAATGGCCAGGGGAGTAGCATGACAGGCACAGCTTCTCTTTTCTACAATGCATAACCGTGGAGTGGCCAGGGTCCCCACAAACCCTTACAGCTCTTCCTCTGGAAAGGGGGCGGCGCAAACTGCCGTGGCGAGACTGGTGCAGATGTTGCTACCTGCACTCCCTGTTGAGCCATCATTCGATCCAAGAGGCTTATCAGAGCCTGGATGCCATGACTCTCTACGGCCGTAGTGACTGGTGGGGCAGGACTGCAGTGGGATGCTTGGGGCACTGGTGGGCACGCAGCTGGCTGTGTGTGCTGAGAGGCCAGCGTTGACATCGAGCAGGCTGATGCTGGTGCCTGGGGAACCTGAGGGCTCACTGCTGTGGCTGGGGCTGGGACAAATTGGTCAGCTGTGTGTGAGAGCTGAAAGGTGGGAGCTGCAGTGGGTGTAACGTAAGTGTCTATGGGTGGGGCTGGTGAGGTGAACTGTGGGGTGAGGAGCAGTGATGGATGTGATTTGATGGTCTGGGCATGGCTGACAGCTTGTTTATATGGGGCTCGATTTTCAGCGGGAGAGCGGGTCCTGAGCTCCCGTAGGAAGCTATCGATGCACTCTTGGACTTCGCTGGTTGTCCACTCCTCGGCTGCCTTGAAGCTAAACCTATTGAACAATACAGGATCAGGACAATATTTAATGAACATCATGGTAACTTCTCGGCCTGGATCATCAACACTGCGTCCCTGTCGCCGTAAACACTCATCTGCAATGTCCAATATTCCATAACCCCCTCGTGTTGCAGCGGCCTAGTGTTATAGAAGTCAGCCATCGGCATGGAGGAGTATGTCAATTCACTGTAATGTTGTTTCAGAATGTCAAATATCAGTCGTGGGGTCTGAATGTGGTCAAGTAGGAGGTTGTTGCGGAGTGTAACCCTCACTACGTCTTTAGCTTTGCCCATTAATTTGGACAGTATTTCCTGTGACTGTTGTTCTGTTGGAGTATTTCTCTTAACAAAATACATTTCCATCAAATCAACCCACTCGCGAACAGAACATTTATCACAGCTGTCACCCCTGAAAACTGGTGGCTCTTTAACATCAGACTGCATGACTAATCTTACACCAGACAGGTTCAACTCAGAATGTGCCTGCTCTGACCTGGGGCTCCCTGTTAACACAGGCTCAGTAGCATTTTTATCACTTCGCAACTGAGCGGCTATGGACTGACCAATCTGATCAGCCAGCTCTGAAATGAGACTACTCAAGTCAGTATGGGGTGTTGTCTGCGGGGACTGAAGCCCACAAGGGCGGACCTGGACTTGAGTGGAGCAAAACCTAGGGGTCCCCAACCTGCCCACTCTGGGTGTCTGAACTCCCTCATTGAAAAACCACCCTCTGCCAAAATATGTGGTAGAGCTATGTTCCCCTACTGGAACACCACTGTCTCCCAAATTAGCTGCTGACTGCATGTTAACCTCAAATGGTGGTAGAAAATGAAAAGAGAGGTAAAAAAAAAACAGTGTGATTCACATATCAGAACTACACACCAATATGAATTTCAGTTGTAATGCAATATGGCTGTCCTATGTGTCAACAATCAGAGAATGTCCCACTCAAATGAAATGACCAGACTTTGAATGAAGTGTGAAGAGCTTCCCTCGGCGATCAGAATGGCGTTGATGCTTGATGATCCGGGTCACGGCACCAATGTAACCCGTGTGGACATCTCTCTGCCGATACTCTGCGTTGTGTTGCGTATGAAAGGACCAGGAGACAGGTTGAAGGACTCTGATACTCATTTACTCGGCCTGCCACAGGAGAGACTTGTGTGATGTACATGAGGAGATATTTCGGACTTCTGCAGACATGTTCCAGTCAGTCTCTCTTTCACATCCACTCTCTCACTCACATAAATTAACACAACATTTCTCCTCAAGGAAAACAAAAAATTGAGGAATATCACTCTCAAACATTATACCAACCCAACAAAAATGACTTCAGTTCAGGTTCAGAGGACCCTCACGGATTCATTTTACATAGAAACAGCATCCACACACACTAACCAGTGGATATATAATAAACATAATAAATCGTCTCCATACCTGCCACAGGAGAGACTTGTGTGATGTACATGAGGAGATATTTCGGACCTCTGCCGGGGTACATTTAGAGCAAAAACAACAAAAGAAGAAAACCGCGAAACGGCTCAACTAATACAGCGAGTTGTGAAAACATTAGCACATGCTAACGGTAACTAGCAATATTTAGCGACTGCTTCGGAGTTATATTTCACACACACACAGTGCGGTTAATAACTGAACTGACCGGAACACGCAGGCGCAGACACTCAAACCTCCCCGTCATAGCCCCTCCCCCACATACACACACATAGAACTCCCCAAAACAGACCGGGCAGAGTAAATATCCAACTGTTACACATGGTATTTGTTGTGCTCTGTGCACAATCCTCATCTTTCTTACACAGGGTTTAAATGTAGGTGTCTAAATGTGAGTGTCTTTATTAGTGGAAAAAGGGTGTTAACGATTAGTAACCTCCTCCCAAACTACTTTCTTCCTGGGAGAAGTTTGTTTGTCTGGCATCTCCTTCGTCCATGTCGAAATATAAAATGACAAAATTGCAGTGCGCCTCACCGCAGCGTATTTCAAGGTGAAGAGAGGAGCTCATTTGATTGGTGAAGATCTAAATCAGCTGAGGTAGACCCACTCACACCTTCTCCCCTCCCTCTTTCCCACTTGCGCCAGTAGGAGGGACAGAGGTGGGAAAGAGGAGTACCTGTGCCAGGGTGTGCAGCGTGCTAAATTTGCAACGAGCCATGCTGCGGTGGCGCACAGCAGTGACCCCATCGAAGTAGTTGACGCGAGTAAAAACCCCTGTAAAAAAAACCCCGGATGACAATAACAAGGCAACTCTGAACCACTCCAAACCCACAGGGGAATAGTACTGGCGATTCATAACAAAATATTGGTGAAATTAATGAGTTTCCTGGCAGATAATGTCTTATTTAGAGGCTGCATTGTGGATGCCCCATCACTCCCATGGATATACGCGGATTACAAATGGATCTAAATATCTTCCGAAAGGCTCCAAGTTACACCAAAACTGTATGGGTGAGAAAATGAACATATTTTAGAGAGAAGGTCCAGGTTGCAAAAAACGGAACTTCTCCTTTAAAGCTTTCAACTCTGTTTATTAGTTTGTATGATAGGCCCTCCAGTACAGTTAGTCTAGCTAGGTAATTGTGCCAAAGGTTGACAGGGGGCGTGTGATGATGCCTTCCATTCTGAGATAATAGGTCCCCATTTTGGCATCTCCGGCAGTCTGGGTTTTGTTTTAAAGGAGAAGTGCTGTTTTTTTTACAACCTGGACCGTATTTCTGGCATAACATACGGTCGTTTACTCACCCATATAACCTTAGTGTCATCGTCTTTCGGACCATATTTAGATCCATTCGAGAGCCACGTATATCCATATAGTGGGAATGATGGGGGCACTGAGAATGCAGCCTCTCTGCTGTGAAACTGCAAAATCATTTCACCAATATTTTGTTACGATATGCTAGTGCTATTCCCGGAGTTTGGAGTTGCCTGTTATTGTCATCCGGGGTCTGTAGATTGACCTACTAACCTCTGAACTGGATGATGTCATCTCTGATTGCCGTGCACAGCCGCAGCACGGCTCATTCACTCTGCGATGGTCGGCTTGTTTACCTTGAATTTGCTATTGCCAATACACAGGCCCGTAGCGAGGGGGGGATCGGGGGGTTCGTTCGATCCCCCCCACCGCCCTCTACCCCCTCACCTCCCCCATAC
>OMNW01035770.1:0-25162 GCA_900303245.1 Selene dorsalis
ACCTTGGACGGGGTTGGAGGAGGGGAAGCAGATGTGGGAGAGAACCAGAGAGAGATGAAACCACTTTATGAGCGTCCCGCGGTCTCTGTGCCCTATCCTGCATCTCTCCCTTGCTGGTAATGTACAGAGTGAGTCAGCATGAGCAACTGCAGTATAGCGGACCAATCACTCTGTTTACGCCTGCCTCTAAAGAGACAATGCCAGTGCTGTGCCACCAAGCCACTGCTGCTGCTGCTCCTTGCTGCTGTTTCATGACCCAGCGTGGTGTATGTGTGTGTACGTGTGTCCTCCAACCCTTCATTAGCCCAGGCTGGACAGCGCAAACACACACAGGACACTGCCGAGAGTGATGGGTTTCATGGTCAAGGAGACATTCTCGGTTGTGAATTTATTATCTGGAGAGAGATGAGGGTATTAGAAAGAGGGACAGCAGCAGATAGTGGAGAAAATTGTATGCTGGTGTGATTTTTTCCCAGTTACAGACAAGTGTGTGCTTCCGCACTACAGCCAGCCCGATGCAACACATAGTGCCACTTTCTGTTTTATCAAGAGTTAGATAGACAGAGTTTGTGACTGGCGAGTGGTGTGTGGATGTATAAATGAGCCTGCACTTCATGTGTGGCAAGTAGTGTATGCAGGTGGGTATGTACCTTTCTAAGCACGTGATCCTCTGAGGGTAATCCTGCACACATAACATATACAGACATGATATAAACAGCCAACTAGAACAATCACATTAGTTCATTCTCTTGTACACACAAAAAGTGTGTGCTGTTAAACACATACACACAAAAAGACACAGAATGTTAGTGCAGACACTGATGAGCACATAAACACATGCAGACATAGCTCAACAACCAGCTCCCCTTATGTAACAGCAGTCACCACATTTTAATGTCATTCCTCTCAAAACGGCACCTTGTTGTTGGAGGAGGAGGAAGAGGAAGAGGAGAGTGAGAGAGAAGCAAAAGCAGAGATGGAAAAAATGAAAAGAGATAAACATAAATGGATTGCAGTGTGTTTGCCTTCTGTGTCTGCAGCTAAAACAGTTGCTTATCAGTCCTGCCACAGAGGAAAAACATGCATACAGTGTGTATGCACAGATCTCCTGCTACATCAGCAGAGGTACACACAGACACAGCTTCCCCCTCAATAAACCTCCTTTCATAGATAACCCCTCTCCAGCTGACAATAGCAACAATAGCATAAACCCTGACAACATCCAGCAGCAACAACCACAACAACAACAGCGATGGACAGCTGCGTCCTCCGCTGAACCCAAGTCAGCACATTCTTCTTCCTTCCCATTTTTCTCCAAACCTGTCTTCTTTTTTTATTTTATTTTTTTAAAAAGGACCCAGTTTCCTGAGAAGTGAGCATCCTGTTAGCGACACGGCAGGTTTGGTGGCTCATTGATCTGCCTGCTGTGTCACTAGAAATCAATTGCCATCCATCCCCTTCCATTGGAGATCTCGTTTCTTCCATTTGCCTGTAGCAGTGTGACTGGCGACCTCATACTCCCACCTGACCTCACCTTTCCCATAAGGCAGGCCGAAGGTCAATGTTCATTATTAATTTGCATGACCTTGTTGACTGTAATGTCCTATCGAGTAGTATCACGCCTGTATTGTCTTTCATACAGTCCTGAGAATAACTTCCTTCCTGCACGGGGATCGATAAAGTAATGCAGGACGCAAGAAATAGTACGCCATTTCCTTCACCATAATGACAGGAATCATGGAGAATATATGCTAGCCAGGATGGAATCAATAGCTCTAATGTAAATGTAAACTCTTCGCTTCCTGTTCCAGGGGCAGTGTTGTGGTTTGTTTATGTACATTTCTATCTGTTTAAGGCAGATATCTATCTGCACCGAAGGCATTCTACTGTCTAGGCTTTAAAATATCACTTAGTTTTCTTTTGAATATCACTGCCAAGTATTATGATGCAGTGCTTCATGGCCTCTTATCACAGCCTCTCACCATGAAGGAATGGTGAATAGCGCATTTCAATCATTCTGTCACGAGAGAACTATAATCTTTTTCTTCTGCATGGCATATGTCCTTCCACTTCTAACTAATCCTTATTATGCCTCAGAAGCGAAGGTCATTGTCAAAGCCGAGGGGTGATTAAGTTAATCCACTTGTTTTCTGAATCCGATTTACCTCATTTTCTAAACTAGGGAACAATGTTCCGGCACGAAGACATCAAGATGATAGCACGGCACGCATTAAGGAGGAGGGCCCCTACACTGGAGAGACTTCTATTATCTGTCTACATCATCTGCATCTCATTCTGCTTCCCAGTTCTATCAGCGGATTTCTAATGACTGCATTCACAGATATCTCTGCCATATGGAGAGTGAGAGTGAAAGTGAGAGGAGAGCACCCAAGTTAAAAGCTGAGGATCTCTCCCAGCTCTCTTTTATTCATGAAGCGATCTATGTCGCTGCAGTATAAAGCCACTAGCAAAGAAACCCACAGTGCCCTGGTGAGCAGGAGCCCTGTGCTGCTGCGGCCGGCCAGCCTCAGTGAGTTACGCAGTGCAGTGGCATACAGTTGACTTCATTAGCAGGGCCCTCCCTTCAAGGGGATGGGTTATTTACTACTGCACCAGGCACAGACAGATGCTCCACAGATATTGTACTATCGAGATTCGTGCAGGTACAAATAGGTGCGTGTAAGTGGGTGGATCAGTGCATGTGTTTAAGGGGCAAGGCTGTTTGTATTGTTTAAAGGAGGAAGATCACATTTAACCGTGAGTCAATGCAAATAAAGTGATTATTATACATCCATACAGCAGTGGGTGAACATGTGGACAGTGTGACTGTTTTTGAACTGTAACTCTGCATGTAAGCACACACGCATGGTCCATGTATTGACAAGTTTTCATTATATTATATGCATATGGATTCGTCCATATGGCATGCAGTCTGCATGACATATGCATTTATCTGCATTTATGAATATTTGTTTATAGATTTATTAGCATGCGTCCCTTTCAGCGCATTAGCGTAACCATTAACTTCTCCCTGTCCGATCCCATCACTCATCTGCTTCATCATCTCGTGACAGTGGAGCTGCTGTTATTAGTAGAAAGAGAGCGAAACTGTGAGAGAGTAGAGCTGGACACACACGATGCTCATATTCACCCAATTATACACAGAGTATGGCACTCAGACATTATATTAATGTTACTACAGCGTTTCTACAGAGGACAGTCATATGTACTTGGAATTTTGTATCTAAGGTGTGTTTTTTTTTTATTTTTTATCGTGATCACTTGTCAACCAACACAGACGTACCGTAGTCCCATGGCGTGAGCTGATCTGCAACGCAAATGTGATTCACCAATGAAAGAAAACCTCAGAGGAAAACAAGGGAAAGTTTTAAACTTCTGCTTTTCTGTGGAGCTTTCATTTCATGAGATCATGGGCTTTAGTGGCATTACAGCACTCTGTGATTTCAGTATTTACCTCACCTTTGAATGTGTTCCACTGTGCAATTACCAAAAGTCGGTGGATGATGGTTGTAAAGTATGAGATATTTTTAACCCTTTCAAGCTTCTCGCTTGCAGCTGTACAGTGTCACACAGGCCTGAAATTGTAGTCCAAGCCGTTGACTGATCCTACAGTGAATATTCGTTTCTTGTTACTTACTCCTGTTCATATTCTGTAGCTATATGTATGGTGGGTGATCTTACAACCTTATATAGTGGACAATCTTACTGTGTGGCAACTATCTCTCTCTCTCATCTTTGTCATGCAGCCCCACCCACCCATTTGTGTTTGTGTTGTTATCATTTAAAGGCAACAACTAGACTGTCGCTGACTCACTTTAGATGAATAACCAAGTTAAATGAGGCAAAAGATATATAAATGAATTGCATGTGCAGCTATAAGACATAAACAACAGAGAGTAGTAGATGAGCAGCAGAGAGAGTTCCCGACTACAGCTCCCAGTGAGTCCAGTTCAACACTAGTCTTGATTTTACTTTATAAGCATTTGGCAGAAGAGAACAGGAAGCCAGACTAGAGTTTATTTTGTCTCATTTTCATCGTAAATTCTAATAAAATCAGATTAATCAATGTGTTTAATCAGTGTGTGATTAACTCAGACCTACAGAATGTTATTTCTGGAAAATCCAATGAAGGAAGAAAAATTAAATATGCCTGGTTCTGTGTTTACAGCTGCGCTGTCCAATTTGAGTTGTAATCTCACACTCATAGTCAGCTAATTTTTCAGTTATAGGGTGGAAAGGGAAAAATATAATGCAATTTAATACAATGAAAACTGTGACAGCAATAAAGAACAGCTACCTTACTTATCAGTGTTGTTATTGTTGATACTTTGTGTCCAGACTCAGTCACGTGGTTATTTTTCTGACTGTAGCTAATTCCTTGTTGCCATTGTTGATTGTTGATTGTCACGTGAAACTGTTCCACGTGCGTTTTTTATTTTGTTTTTTATAAACCACAGTAATAAAAATCATTATAGAATTTGTAATTGAATTACAGATGACTACATGATTCTCATAACGTATAATCAGGGCCATATGTGTTGTTGGGTCTGACTCAAAAGTCATGGGCCCCACCTCTGTGGATTTGTCAAGCCTTTTGGGAGCTCGGGCCGCGTTGCAGATTTCTATTGTATAGTGTATCACAAGCACGAGGCAGGAGTAGAGAGACAAAGACGGAAAGTGAAGAGGCAGAGAGGCAAAAAAAAAGGGGAGTGCGATTGAATGTGGGGCAGACAAATAAACAGACTTAAGGGAGGAGAAAAGGAAAAAAGTGCACATGTTTAGAAGTGTTTAGCAGATCCTGTTGGGGAGCTCTCAATCGGTCATAATAAACAGGCCTTATGCACGATTAAAGACACCTGGAGCCCCTCCATCACTTATTAAGTCAAGCTTATAATCACCCCACTGCAGATCTAATAGCAGTGTTTGTGTCTGCATGTATGTGTGTGAGTGTGTGTCTGAGATATTCCTCTCCTCTGTCTGTCACTCCCACAGCTTTGCAAATGAAGGTGTGAGCCAGAACGAGCTCTCTCCATAGCCAGAACAAACACCATAATAGGCATTTCGAGCGCAGACCCTATTATTTTTCTGTGACAGGTGTGCTGCATTTTATATGATGCTGGTGTTTTTGTCAGCTCTGGTTCGTCATGATCCTCCCTTCAGAAACACCCTCCCCCACCACCACCACCAGAAGATTTGAATCACAAAGTTCTTGCCCCTTCTTGTAAACGTCTTACACCTACGCTCAACTCTAACAGTTATATAACAAAGACAGAGGGGAAAAAATGAGAGGCTTGATTGCTTTTAGGTGAGGAAAATGCATGAATGACACATTTGTTTGAAGAAAATTTGGAGCGGATCACTGTCACTTGAGAAGAGCTTTTTTTCACTTTTAGCTTGAGAGAAGTGCTAAAATTCAACATCAGAGACAGGTTGTGTAATCCACTGACAGTATTATTAGTCCTTTTTTTTCAAAGCCACAAAACAAAGATAAATAATTCTTGTGTCTCAAGATCAGAAAAATGTCAGAGTTTAAAAATAATGCCCGAGCTACTTTTGAGTTTTTTGGGGGAGCAGCCTTTAATAGACCTCCGGTGTTGGGCACAGGCTGTGATAGCTGTCCCCATTTATTGAAATATCTAAGGGGGACAAAACAGCACAAGGCTGGAGAGTAAGTATTGTTTCTCCCTCTTGACTTTGCATTGTGAGTATAAATGCAGCAGGTTGCATGAGGTGTGTTTAACTTGGAGTCGCTGTGAGAAAGGCCAGAAGTTTGGCGCGATAGCTCAGACAATAAAAGGATCCTTTATCTTCTCTGTTTTTCTCCAGCTCATATCCAGGACCACATTTGTGCTTGCTCCATGGTTTCTGGTTGTTTTTGTAGCTGGCCTCTGGAGCTAGAGAAAACTACAATCAGCAGAACTTCGAAGCATTCCACTTTCCCTTGTTGCTGGATTTCTGTCTCCTCTGCAGCCCGCCACCCAGGGCTTCTAAGCGCCCATTTCATTTGGCAAAGCCGGTCTGCTAAACAAACCCTTTGCACTCACTCTGAGGCTCAATCCCAAGATGTAGGAGTCTCACCAATCTAAATATTTTATTACCTCCGATTTTGGAAGAGTCTGAAGCAGGGAAAGGGGAACTTTAGCTGAACTCTGGTTTCTGGAAAAATCCCATGACTGCATCCACCATGATTAAGGCTCAAATTAATTATTGCGGAGCATTTCATTAGAGAGGGGAGAGAGAAAAAAAAGTATATGCTAGGGGCAGCTTAATCGCAGCCCATTTCCTTGCTTTATTGCTTGCTGAATGAGTGTTTGTGATGATGAAGCCATGCTGGTAGTGGCCAAAGTGGGAGCCGATCCTTATCACTCGAGTTCTCATGGCTTTTGCCAGATGGAGCTCCTGGTGGCAATTTCTGAGCCTCAGCACAGAAAGCTGAAGAAGAAAGTACGTCAAACTGATGATAGAGGGCTGTTATGGTTTTAAGTGTGAAACCTTGTTTCCCCACACATCCTTATGGGCTATTGGAGTTTATGTTAATTAGCTTGTTTAACAGCGCGGCTGACCTCCTTTGGTCTGTCTAATATGTTCTTCCTTGAATCCTGCTGCCTTGAAATGATCACAGGTACTTTAATCAGGGATAAGTGTGAGTTTGGGTATTAAAGAGAACCATTAGCTCATATACTAGACCCTCTGGTGAGCCTAGCAGGCTTTTGTTAACCTTTTCCCTCCAAGTAAGTTAAAGTGCATCTGTTCAGGACCCTGGCTATCCAACTAAATCAGTGTCTGCTTTGATACTCTGCCTGTCCCTACAAATTATCTCTTGCCTCACCCTGGGAGCTGGAGCGCAATGATCCATTTGAGCAAGAGAGACACCTCCCCCATTACTCTCAGATTGAGCTTGGCACCCCTCACACTGCCACGCTGGTCATAGACAGGGCAGAGTGGAACTCATCTGTGTGGAAGAAGGGGTGTTAAAACGCATTAATCTGCCCTAAATGGATAAATCTGGTAAATTTGAGCAGCTGTACCTGCATCCTAATCAGACAAGACACCATTTACAAAAGCTCAATTTACAAAAGCCATTGCATCACCAGCATGTCTTGGAAAATTAGCCAGGCAAATAGAGAACGACAGCGAAGCCTAAGACCCAGACATGACTGATTATAAGTTGATTTAGTGAGCGAAAAGCGGTTTTGACTCACTGAGAGAGCTATTGAAGATGAGCGGCGGAGGGTAACAGAGTGTGGTTTATGCTGTTTCATCCTTGTCTATCTCTGAGGAAAAGCAAGGAGAAGCACAGTCTCTACAGCACAAGGTGTATGCTGTTACTTACCAAAAGGACCAGCAGAGATCAGAAGTCTGATCAATAAAAACACCATTTCTCACAATATCTCACAAGTCCTTACATTGTTTCCTGCGTCTATCTGTTTTTCTTGAACCAGCATTTTTAACACTGCACCAAAAAACAAAACAAAAAAAACACCAGTTTGTCAAGTCATTTCTGTGTCAAACAGTTAAGAAAACAGAAACAAATGAGAAGAAATTACGTGAGGATGATGGCCCATTAGGAGGAGCACCAGATCAACCTTTGACACAGTTTCCATCTATTTCTCTGGAAGCTCGAGTCTGAGTCTGACACCTCCGCTGCACTCCATCTGCATCGCTGTTAATTTACTTATCACAATAAAGCACCTAAAAATCCAAGAGGAAATGAGAATCTCCTGGCGACAGCCAGTGTAAATCCTCTGGCATGCAATCAACATGTTTTACTTTTTTTTTTTCCACCAAAGATGTTCCTCATCAGTGTTAATCACTTCCTCTTTGTAGTCTGGTACCTCTTTTGAGTTGTCTGTTGAATTAACGAGTCAGATGTACAGCTCCACAGTATGTTAGAATATACTGTGTATTAAGTTGCTGCTTAAAACAATAATATCACAATTCTTTTGGCGTTTCATTGCGTAACCAAACTCCTTCTTATTGAGTTGTGGGTAGAATCCATTTTGTTAGAGAGGGAACAGAAGAAGAAGTGTGCGTAATTTTAGAGGAGCTTGTGAAAGCCCAGTTGGATTCACTAAATGAGAGGCCAGGGGCTGAAGGAATCTGGTTGCTCAGTCACTGCTGGGCTGGAATGAGTTAGATGGGTTGGGTACCAGATGTTTGCGGACATGCAAGGAATATGGCAAAAGCTGGTTTTGCAACATGCTGCAAAATGTGAAAAAGCTTGGCGCGTTCAAGACAGCCCTTTCCTTGGCAGAGCATGCTTGTGTGCAACTTAGTCTTTGTCCCAGACCTGCTTTTCCCCAATCCAGAGACATTTGTTTGTCATGATGTCATATGTGTAATGATTTCATTTGATATTTCTTTCACCCATATCTACTTTCCTTCCTACTTTTCTAATGATGTGATACCTTACACAGTCACATCCCCTATGGTATGAAATTACTTCATTACAAGGGCATGATATTGTTCTAACACGCTCTTTGTAAAATAAACAACCTTATCTATATTCAGGAAATAGAAAAAGGGAAGCTAATCAAGGTAATTAGCAATCACTGGCTTGACTGCAGCTCTTCTCCCTTCTTGCTGTATTGGCATCCGGTGGATCTCTGCAATCATCCGAGCCGTAATCCTGATTGGCTCTTCTGTCTCAAAGTGCAGAATCAACCATATTACAGGTTTTAACCAATTGTAGTAACTGCCAGCAATTGATCCAATGAAGAAGATAGATTGAATGAAGGTATGTGTCTGCTGTCCACATTCATCTTGCTAATATGTCTAGTATCAAGGTTGTTAGTCTTCTTGGCCTATGGTTATTTGATCCTGGGTTTATGGTGCAGCATTTTGCTAACTTATCACTATCACGCCCAAGGGGGTCAACCAGGGGGCTTGATCTGTGACCTTGCGGGTCTCCACAGCCATGCTTTGACCACCCCTCCACCTAGCACTCAGATGAAGGATGGCCTGTTAGCGTCACAGGGAGCACCCATGCGTCCCTGAAGCTGATTAAAACACAGGTTGATGGTCGTTATTTACTGCATGGCCCTTGTGTGTGTGCACATGTGTGTTATGTGTTCTGTTTACGTGTGCATGTGTCTCAAGGACTCCAGCAGGTTCCTGGCCTCATAACCCCCACACCCACACCGACCCCCACTCTCCCCTTCGTCAGCCATGCAATGGATCATGTCAGCGAATAGAAGAGAAAGAGGGGGAGGGCAAGATGGCTGTCATTTCTTTCTGTGGGATCTGACACCTCTTTAGCCTTGGCGAGTAGCTGGTTGAAGGTTGTGAAGGTTGAAGGCTGCTGACATGCACTCAGACCATGATATGCCAGAATGTGCTGTGTTTGTGTGTGTGTCTGGGTGTTCATCGTGGCTTTGTGTGGCCCATTAGCACACACTGTTTGTGTTTGTACGTGCATGCATGCGCGTGCATGTGGCCGTGTATATGTGTGCACCTTAGACGACATTGCAGCTGATGGCTTGTCACTGATAGTGGCCCCACCGCGAAACGAAGGTCACAGTACTCTCTGGGTTTCATCTGGCCCTCTCATAGGAGTACCGCTGTAGCTGTCAGCTAATGAGACAGTGAAAGGGTGTGAGGGAAACAGAGGATAGATAAAAGCTCTGAGAAGAGAAGGAGAGAGAGAGGGAGATGGTGTGGTAATGAGAGGGTATAGAGGAGAAAAGGGGAGAGGTACAGAGGAACGTAAAAAAAAGGGGAGACAAAAACCAGAGAGGAGAAAATATGGAGTCGGTGGACGAAGCAAAAAGCGAGAGAGAGGAGAATGAGCACAAAAAGGGGAACAACAAGAAAGCAGGAAATAAACTGCAACAGCAGAAAAGGGGACATCAGATAGAGACAGAGTTGCACTCATGGGAAAACAGCAGACAATGGGGACAGGGTGGAGAGAGGCGAAGAAAATTAAAAACAAAACTCTGCTTCAGCTCGAGCAAGCCATAAAGTTTACTGTACTAGCACAGAGCTGTTGCAGAAACAGTATGGGAGTGGCCTCCTGCAGTCTGCCATGCACCACGCCCTCACACGGGGAGCATCCTGCCCCGTCTCTTTTTTACATCTCCATCTTGTCTTCTTGTCTCCTCTGTCTGTAATTCGCTGTCTTTGTGTTTTGCTCCCTCTTTTTTTGACTTCTCCTCTTTTGTTTCCTCTCATTCCTTGAGAGGGAGCTCCCAGAGAGCGCCCTGAGGCCACCGTACTCAGGAATGATGGATTGGGTCGAGGGTGCGTGGAAGCAGAGGGGGGGTTGTGGAGCACTGCAGTGTAGCATGACTGATGGGAACATGCATTATTTTCCTGGAGGGCTCAGCCAGCGAGGGCCAGAATGTAGTATATCGCTGGCACACGCTAAAAGGGCCCACTGCACAGAGGAAGGGCCACTTTTTTAATGGTCATTCTGTAACCCTGAATCATGACCTACTATTCCTATCAGTATGTATTAGCACATGGCAGCTACAGAGGGAGAATATTGGCAAATGTTCAAGCCGCACTACAACATTGGCTCCTTGATGGTTTGCCGCCCAACCCTTGTTCTCCTTTGCGGACTTCAGAGCTGCTGGCGTGTCCGTAAAGGGCTGTTTGGCTGAGACACCATCCAGTGACTCACCTCCACCACAGGACATCATCACACAACCACTCGCCTCATACATCATACATATGTATTACTTTGGCCACTATCTAACTCATACTCTCCCCATTTTGTTTTTCCGTCTCTAGGGTAAGTGCATGAGGTGGAGTCATTTACAAAACGGCCATAAACATCCACCCAGCTGCTCCTAAAATGCTTTTAAGTCACATCATAATGTTTTAACTTAAAATCAATATTCTGGGCTGTGAATTTCCTGTGACTTTGTAAAAGAAAAAAACGTTTGTAAATGCCCCATCCATTACACTGTGCCTGTCGTGCTGTGCATATGTACTGTAGCCTCGGCCCAGCTCATTCATTTATAATGAGTCGGTTATGACTCCCCTGAGTCATGCTGGAGACTAGAGTCTTATTGTTCAGTCAACCAGAACCTCCTGTAGGAGCAGGAAAGGCAGGAATGTGCCACCATACAGTGTTTGAACCACAAAAGCAGAGAAATGCTGCTGTGATATTAGCTTCTCGTATAGAAAGGCGGCTCAAAATTACACTTCGTTTGCACCAAGCATTTGGTTCTCATTGTAAAGAAAAGCATAAAAAACAAAATTCCAGCTGTGGTGTTTTTCAAGTGTTTGTTTAAAGAGATTCTTACGATGACCCATTCGAGTGAACCTCGTCAAGTCTGAATGTGAAAACTCGCCAAAAGAAAAAAGTATTAAAGGCCAGGGTTGTCAATGTGGGATTTTTAAAAATTAACAGTGCACATCTTTCTACATGTTACAGACTTATTTTCTTTCAGCTTACTCATACATGACACCATTTCCTCAATCTGCCTTGCTGTAGACTGATTGATTTATACATCTCCAAGGAGGAGCTTTTAACTTCCTATCATCCCATGCTGTTTCATAGCTTCCTAGTTTTATGCTCAAGTCATTAAGGTATAAATTCATAATGAATATTAAGTACTTAAGGAATCCTGCAAGTATCTTGTTCTGCAGTTATGCAGGCGATGAGCAGAATTTCTTTAGGATTATTGCATGTAATACATGTAGTACATGACTGGAATTTTACTGTCTAATTTATGGTGCTTGATTCATGAATATATAAGTGAAAATTTACTGGTGACCTCTATCCTTCTCCACATGCTGTTCCTCCAGTCTCCAGACTTATAGAAAGCCCTACTTCTGCTTTTGAGCTGTGTACATTTTGTATTTTAAGAGATAAAAAACTTATTATTATTTAGTTATTTAGTTGGTAGCTCTTTGTTCAGTAATTTCAAAGCTTAATTTTCAGTCTAACAACAGGGTTCTATATGCATTAAGTGTGTCAAATGAAAAGGAAACTCTGTGGATAATTGAGAGAGATTAGAGTTGTAATAATATTATCCAACTGTGAAAAGACTGAGAAACCCAGCCAAGTAGGGTGGCAATTATTCAGACAGGAAATAGTTATAATAATAGTCATAATAATCACAGTGGTGATAACCTAGATACAGTCTGCTTGTGTCAAATTCACTCTGGAGAAAGTTCAGCAGCTCCCAACCACTGATATCAGATTTAACACCATCACCACATCAAAAAAAACATGTCAGTGTTTCCCATAAAAGTGTTTTGCTTCAGCACTTTTGTTAAAATGTACATTCAGCCTCTATGTCTGTCGTGTGGAAGACAATCCAGAGAAGACCCTCACAGCTTTCACACATTACTTTCAAGTTCAAGTCAATGATTGAACTGATCTCTTTTGTAAAATATCTACCTGGTGAACTTTGCTCTCTGCCCTAGGGGATAGTTTTGCAGATGACATGCTTATCCATCTGCTTATTATTTTAGATTAAGTGGAGCTAGTGCATTACCTTAGCATTTTACTTCTCAGGAACGCCCTGTCAGCTTCAATGTCACTCACATGCCCTCCACTACTTTAATCTTTTTTTTTCTTTTCTTTTTTTTGGTGTTTCGATATTGCTTGGATGCATTTGGCAAATTGCTTAAAATTTCTTCAGTGATTTTTTAAAAGTATCTGTCAAATCTCGTTGCTCACTTATGACCATTGTCTGTAACTCTGTTTCATTACATCACTTTATCCTGTGCCTTATCCAGTAAGCTCAATATGCTAAACAAGTTCCAGCCTATTTTATGTTGCATGTCAGCAGACAGTGCTCATCTGTAACAGGATGACTTCATATTTATAAAGAAGACAGGGCTTAGTGTTAGTGAATTAACTTTAGCTGTTGAAGTGCAAGGCACATGCTGTTCTACACGCTGCTGTCACAGTTCAGCCATCTCCGCTCAGCTTGGATCTTGTGGAACTCTCTCAGGTATTTTAGAGTCTGGAAACAGAGGCTTTGTGAGGGGAAGAGGATGGTGCCAAGCGACTAAAACCTAAACACTGTGAGAGCACACTTCATCCCCTCTGTCTCCTGCCTTGTGTTCCCTGTTTTTTCATCTGTCCCTGCCTCTGTCCCTGCTCTCGTTCTCTCAGACCCCTGCTCCCCCTCCTTTCCATACCCTCCCCCTTTCTCCTTCTCCTCCACTGTCTTTCCCATTTCTCTCCAACTCCACTCCACCTCTGCTTTTTATCTGTGTTTCTCCATCTTTCTCTCTCTCTTTCTATCCTTCCTCCTCCACTCTCTCCGTACCCCCCTCCTCTCCTGCTGTGAGCTAGCGGGGCTGCAGAGAACACAGAGCCTGAGGACAGAATGTCAGGAAGTCAGCTCCCATGAAAGGCAATGGGTCGCCACCATGCCTGTATAAGGCCAGATGACTGGCCAGTATGTGTGTGTGTGTGTGTGTGTGTGTCTGTGTGCGCGCATGTGTGCATGTGTGTGTTTATCTGTGGGTGTTTGAGCAAATTTACTTACTGTGTGCTCGTGTGCACATGCAAGAGTTTAGGGGTCTGATTGAGTATGTGTGGGTGTGAGCACTCACTGTAGTATATGTCATGTCTGTGTGTGTGTTTCATTGTGTGATTGCAGCCCAGCAGCAGGCTGACGTGTGCCGTACAGCCACAGGGACCAGAGGGGCTCTGCTCTCTCCCAGCTAATACAAACAAAGCTCAGACTGAGCCAGAATGAGAAATGTCTGCACTGTTGGCCAGAGATGCAAAGGGTCAACCAAGATGAGTGTGGAGGGTGCAGGACAGTGTGTTTGTATGTGGTTTTTTCTTTTTTTTGGTTGTGCACTTATGTGTATTTGTGGGTGTATAGACAGTCGTGTATGTGAGAGTGTTTGGTCGCCTCAGTATTCTCTTGGCGTGCATGAGTCGAGGCGCTGTGTCAACTTGCAGGAGTGCCTTGGTGGGCAGACTATTCTTATCCCCAGACTTACCTGATTGCCATGTATAGTCACAGAGAGATGATAAATTCACCCTTGGTGGAACATATTCAGTCTGCACCAGAATCATACACAGGGGAGTTAAAGGAGAAAAAAACACACCCAGATAGACACACACAGACACAAGAGCACATACCCCACTGCAACACTTTTATTTCTCAGTATCAGTGATTTTTCTACACATGTTTATCCATCTTCTTCTTGTGTTTATCTGAGTGTAAGTGCTTCCTCCAGCTCTGTATACAAAAACAACTCATTTTATTTCCTCATATAAGTTTTTTTCCCCTCTGTTCCAGTAACATTTGCACAGCCCATTCCCGTTTGGCTCCTTCTTCAGATTCTTGTTGAATTTCAAAACTCTTAACCACTGACAGTGAATCTGCAGCTTCCTCTGGGTGACTGGTGAAACACAGTCGAGGTTTGGAAACTCGAGGAGGAGGCTCATTAGGCAGTTGTCATCGACGGGGCTATTGCATGTCATGGGTTTTCCAGTGAGCTAAGGGGTCACAGTGAGCACACATGAGGTTTGCATTCACGACTCACTCGTTCTGGAGATCACAGAAACTGTCACAGCACAGTGCACCTTTGTCTTAAACCTAATAACATTACCAAAAAGACAGATATTTAAAATAACAATTCAGTTGAAGAAATCTGATGCATTCCTGAAGAAAACACAACCCAGACCGAGCCTAGCTGGAAAAATCTCTAGAGTGGAAATACAAACCTTGAATCACGATGTGTGAATGCTCTCATAGCCACTTGTGTCTGAAGACTTGCCATGTATGTGAGTGAACAATAGGAACCCACTTTACTGCAGTGTGTCTGAAGCACTGTTGCAGTCAAGAGGCTATTGTGAGGCCAGTAGTGGCCTCACAATAGTGTGTGTACACATTGAAGGTTTCAAGCACAGCATAACAAAGGAGACAGAATAAATACCCAAGTTTCCCAGTTTGAAAAGTTTTTTGGGTTTAATTCACTGTCAGGGGAAACTTTATGAACATAAATGATGTGACAGTGGAAACTGTAGGACTCACCAAGTCATTTTTGTGGCCTGTAATGTTTTCAAGCTTTGCTGGGCTATAAATGTGTGAGGGTGGGAGAGCAAGAGAATGGATGTGTATATGTATGCGTATGTGTATGTGTCCCTGGACCCCATCGGTCATAGATTTTAGAGCAGCTGTGACTGGTTTGACCTCTGAATATTTTACTCCCAGGGTACTGCTCCTACAGACTGATATTTTGTCTTGACTGCATAACCAATTTAGAGCATGATTTTCATTATGATCCCTTTTGTCCTATACATTATCATTTGTGTTGCCCCACCACTAAAGTGGAATGTGTCTGTTAGTATAAAACTTTGCAGTGCACCAGTAGTCCTGCAGTAGTTTTTTTATGTGTGCTCATAATAAACATTTTCTGGTACTGAAAACTGAGCTTTTACCTCTGGTGCTCTTTCCTTCACACTTCATCGTGTAGAATTCCTGGCAGTAATGAAACAATGCAGCAGTGGAGCAGTCCATTTACAGTGGGGTTCGGTCCATTTGCAGTAGCACATGTTCAAACACTTGAACTATTTGGCACACTATGATTCCAGTGCACTGTAGCATAGCTTGGCCCCCAAGTGTGGAACTAGTCAGAATAGAATAAACCACAGGCGCTTTATGTGAAGCCCCTCCCATCTATCCATGGCTCCCAGCCACAAGTAACACTGCCATTTCACAAGCAGGCCAATTAAAAGCCAGTGACATTCAGGTGTGGGAGACAGAGTGACATTAAAACTAATTCCTGCTAAAACCCAGTGACATTACAGCAACAGTCGGCCAACTAGAGCACAGGCATTCACTGACCATCTTTAATCTACAGCGTTCTTTAGTGAAGAATTCAGGCCTGTGTAGGGAAATTGCCAGTGGGAACTCTACAGCAGCCCTTCAAATGTCATTAGGCATTTTTCTCTGAGCCTTTAGCAGTTGAGATGATCTACGTATACTGTACTGGGGAGCTGGGGGATTGAGGAGGAGGGACACGGCCTGCTTGTAACCGTGATCAGAATCTAAATCACCTCTATTGCCGAGGACATTAACATGTTAGATGCATTTGTGATGCATCACTTTATGCATACAGAATATAGGCCCACACCTGCTTATGTTAGCTAAAGATATGCACAGTGCATCTGAGTACAGGGAATTGCACATTGTTACTGTAGTGACAAGAATACATTAGATATGTGGAGGGAATGTGCTAAGAAGAAGGGGAGTCCCACCCCCACCTATTCTGCTGTTATATCCTTGCTCTTGTGCTCATGCAGATGTTAGTCCCACCCCCCAACCCCCCTGCCTTTATATTAGTGTGGGATAGGAGCAAGGCTTTAATAAAGGACATCTCAGGGACGAAGGACATTGGGGCTTGAAGGTCGTACCACAGAGTTGATTGCACCGTGCTTAGGGCAGCATTACTCTCTCATTCAAGTGCACATACACGTGTATGTTTATAAATGTGCAAGGTATGCACAATATAAGTAGTAAGAACGTAAATGCGTGTGCTGTGACTGTGTATGTGTTTGCACATATGCGTAATTAGGTATGCACACTCCATCTAGTGAGTGTATGGGAAGAGAACAGGACATTCTGGCGATGTGTGTTTGTTCTCAAAGACCTCGCTTGGGGCTAAACTCTTCTGCTCATTAAAGCATACAGGAGTAGACTTCTTCCCATCACTCTCGAACAGAGCGCCTTAATCAGCATACGATGCAGCCCTGATCGCACTGCTCACGCACCGAATGAACATCTGCATTAACAAGTCCAGCAGATATTACTCTCAGATGTGCACACACCAAATGATTATGCAGGTGCACCGATACACATTCACAGTGCCATGTGCTTGAACAAACAAGCGTGCACTGCACACAGACCTCAGGTGGAACAAAATCCTCTGCCTCTCTGACTGACCTCCTCTGCTATCCCTCTATTAGCCTGGCTTCTCATGCGGAGCCACAAGTGTCACATCGTATCACTGGAAGGCACCACTAATAGAAATATTAATATGGGGAAGATGAGAGAGAAGAGCTTTTTTTTTTTCGCCCCCTCTTTCTCCTTTTCCCCTTAGCAAATAGATCAGCACCTAATCCACCAGGGATAAGGGGAGATAAATTGTTCCTGATTGGCTGCATTGGGGTAAATAAACACATGTCTGCTGCAAATGGATCTGCAAAAGGCAATTTTTATTAAGTCTCAGTCTCATGTCTCGCCTTAAAATCGTACTTTATTCAAAATAATTGAATTCTGCCGGCAGGATAAATCCACTTGTTTTCCAGTGCAGTTTCACTTATTCCAGTCTCGTCAACACATCTTCAGATAAAAGCACAATGAGATAGATCAGGCTCCATACTAGTGTAATATTAAATGACTTTTAACATAGCTATTTAACTCTCTCTGAGCATCTGTTATGAGGCTCCTACAGCCTTTGTTTGGGGCCCGGTCCTCTTGGTAAAAGGTGCTTTTTTGTGGCCTTGCTTCTCACAAGGCTGCCCTGTTGCCTTGATCTCAGCTGTGGTGTTTTTACTCAAAGACCGATACCTCTTCAGATGGAATTAGTGGTTAGGGATGTAGTGGGCCAGCATGTGGCACATAGGAGCAAAGCTGAGATGTCTGAACAGTTTCTTCTTCTGAACTCAGGGGACAACATTGTCATCGTCCTGGCGTTGGTCCAGCCATGCATGGCACAGGCATTATATTCTCTTGACTGAGCAGACGCCATGCAGGGACAAAAAGTGGGCTTTTATGGCAATGGCTGTTTGTGTGTGTGTGCATGTGTGGGTGTCTTCTGTCTTCTCCATGAGTTCTGATGTACAGCAAAGCTGAGAGATAAGAGAGATGTAAAATAGATTATGATGGTGGGGGATAAGGCAGTGGAGCTGGTGGTGCTAGTAACCTCTCCCTTAAGGCTCACAGCCTCTACCAGTTCCCATGTGAGAGCAAACACGCGGGGGGGCGGGGTGGTGGTTTCAGAAGCCTGTGCAGAATAATTCACAGCAGAGGTCAGTCGGATCTGAGGCCCGTGGCACAGTCATCCTCTTGACAAGTTATTGTTTTTTTAACACTTTTCCTCAAAGTCTCCCAGTATAGCCCAAGGGATTTGCACTTTTTATTTTAGTTAATCATGCATGAAGGTTCTATGCTAATCTTGAATACTGTCAAGTAAGATTTGACGTCCACATCTACTTCTTTTGGACATTTCTTTGTAGAAAGTTTCTTTTTTCTTCTATTTATCACAGGGACAACCTAGAACATAATTAGAGCAGTTCCACTACTATAGATAAGGCTAAATGCTTATCTCAACAGTGTTTTTTATTAAGGAAGCTTTCGAGAAGAATATGCTGGCCAGGAGTTTAAACCTGTTGTCCTGAGTTCCTCAAACAAGCAAGTTAGAGTGACTTAAGAAAATATTGGACCATTTGTAAGTCATCTGATTTTTTTCCAGCAAACAAGGTGATACTCCTGACTCTCTGTATGTCTCCTCAAGATAACAAAAGTTTATGTCGCACATTTCCATGCAAGATTGAGGTTGCTTAACACTGAGGGTTCTGCTGATTATAAAGATTACATTCACCAGATGTTAAGTGTCAGAGTGATGGAATATGCAACGCTTTGACACACCAGGCCAGAGAAAAGAAAGAAAAAAAAAATATTATTAATACCATACTACTAGCATTAAAATTTAAATTTGGCAAAATGGGTTTCATTATTATCAAATTCATCAGCACAAGAAAGAGACAGATGTAAGGAGGGAAAAATGTTTGAAATACAGTCGAGCCTCGTTTTTTTTTATTTATTTCTAGTGCTGGTAGAAGTGGAAAAGAAAGTGTAGGATGAAAGAATTGCCTCCTCGTGTGAGCACAACACTCTCAGTGGAGCACCTCATAAACCTTTCACTGGTCAGAGGCTGTTTTAAACCTTTGTGTGGGATCCAAAATGCCAAAGAGCCAAACATCTTTCATTTATCTCAAGACAAAAAGCTCCTGCATCAGCACAACCTGCAGAACGCCAGCAAAGTGAGAATCATTTCCCAAACTTTTAGAGAAACAAAATACACCAGCAGGCCGACGCTGCTCCCACCTCTGGTGGAGCATTCTGTCTGCATCGTTTTCTTCAGCACCTTGTTCTTTTTCTAATTAGGAAGGAAATACTGCCCAAGGGCTGATGCATAAGGGACAAAGCACTTAGCATGTCTGGCCCTAACTAAGATTCTACATTCTGGTTCCTAAAATAAATCCATTTATTGCTCCCTCCTGGGTATGCTTTCTCATGCCTAAAAGGAGCACGATGTTGATTATAGCTTTAGCTGCCACACTCTGTAGACTACTCGAGCTTAAGCTGTGTGGCCAAATTTAAATGAAAGGACTGTGGGACATGAATTTGCATAATACGCACATGGAGGAAAAAGAGGGAGCTGGAAGGTAAAGCCCGAGATGAAGCGACTGCTCCTTCTACAGAACAAAAATTAAAGTCCCTCTGTTTCTCACCCCACCAAAATATCACCAGATGCTATAATGTGTTATAATACTGCCTCAATGAAATGGTATATACCCTCAGATACACCTCATATTCATCCTAACATTCATCCTAATGTTTAATTCACTTGAAAGTTGAGCACAGGGCATGTTTTCCTTTCTCCCCGCTCCCTTTTTCACCATCTCCCTGTGGCGATGTCACAGGGGATTAAGTCACTGAGGCCATGGGACTTGTTTATGATTCATCTGGAGGGAGACTGGAGCCCCCAGTAGTACCCACAGGGCAGGCAGCTCGCAGGCTACATCCCCGGCTCCCTGGCTGTCCGGTATGCTAACACAGGACACAGAACACTGAAAAGTGTCTCACGGCCCACATAGGGAAGAGTTGTCTTTGAGTTTGTTTCTGTTTCAGTATGTTGTAAATCTTCATAATGTCAATCCTGCCTCATAGTGTTGTAATGTGAAAATTGTATGAAGGGAGACTATTTTAGAAATACAGCAAGTATGGGTGTTTGGCCTGACCACAAATGTGCAACAGCCCAATAATCACACATGTCCCTGACTGGCTGGCTGAGCGATCATATTTCCACCATTGTTCAGCCAAATGCCCAATGATTGAGTTAGAGTTTTCTGATTGGCTGTTTCGCTTTCCAAATGAATTTATTTCAGTTGGATGGTGTTCACAGTCTGCAGTGTTGTTAACTTAGGTTCGTGTTTCAAGACATAGAGACTTTTTTTTGAGTGGGTGACTGGTCCCCTGTTTACACCAGTCCTAAATTTTGCTCATTGACCAAACACAGTTCAGTCATATTAACTCAGTTTTGACCTAGTCTTGGCAGATTACTGATAGATTGCCTATCCTGTGCTAATAAATGATCAATATGTTCGAAAAAAGGTTGAATGTCCAATAGTTTTCCTATCACTTTTATGACCTCCAGCTTACTTCTTTGGCCATGTCAGAGACACGTTACCTGTATTTCAATCAGTTTATGTTGAATTCAATGACAAGTCAGTGAACAAAATATTGTGTAAATGACTTCATGAAGGAGTGTGTATAGTGTGTAGATCTTTTGGCCCCATCCCAGACAGATTCAAACTCTAAGCACCATCATAATGTGTTTTCCCTTTTAGATGAAATTTAGGTCTGTTACAGTTCAGTCTCAACTAATTGCATGTCAGATTTTTAACAACCTGGTGGACTTGATTAACTGCTATACTATGTGTGTGTGTGTGTGTGTGTAGGTCATTGTCAGACAGGGAGGTCAGAGGTCAGTAATGGCCATTAGTTAGGCCCAGTATGTCCGTGTAGGTTTAATGTGATTAGAGTGAGTGCTTGCAGAGGTAGTGTTATGTTAACAGTGATGACTCACCAATCTTCACGCAGCCTTTGTCTGTCATCAGCAGATTAGACACCTTCAGGTCCCTGATAACAAGATTGAAGAGGATAATGAAGCAGCGGCCAGAAGATGCAGAGCTCTAAACCTCCACACTCCTTGCCCTGTATTTGCAGACAAATGTGAAACAGATTTGAAGAGTTTCCCTCACTGTGGCTGTTGTTTTGAGGAAAGGCGCCAAACCAGTAACTAGAGCTGATTTTCATTCATACCTGATGCACTGTCAGGTATTATTGCAACATGTACACGAGATATGATACAGACACTGCTATCTGCTATCTTGTGAGCTTTTCCTTTCCCGAATGACCCCTCTATCCAGTTTGGCTCCTCTGCTACATCAGCCTCCTTGAGCCTTTTCATGTCACATTCTGTCATACCAAAGGGGCTGATTTCTAAACAACCTGCATCCCACAGGGTTGACTTTCATGGCATCAGTGAAGCATTTCACTGCTCTGTCATACTAAATGACTCTCCTGCAGCCGGTGTGTCACAGACATCACTTTCCTCACCTAAACCTACATATATTCCAGCATCTTAAACTGCTGATTTCCATTAACCTTTTTACTGTGGACTCCAAAATCATCATTAGCTCATTTAATTACCTTTGCATTAAATGTGACGACAGCTTTGAAAACCAGATCAATCCACTTAGTTAATCCAACTGCCTGTCTCAATGATGCACAACAGGACACGAACACAAAAAGAGCACTAAAAGGCATAAGAACTATATAGAAATTTTGTCTGAGGCTAACAGTTTGGTTTACCTGTGTTGCCTAAACCTGATAACTTCACCATCAGCAGCACGTTTTCTGTAACATGAAAAACCGACTGCACTGCACTCACGCTGCACCGCTGCCTGTTTTTATATTGGAAACCTCTTTTTCAGAGTAAACTAAGACTGGGGAGTAAGTTGTTGGGTTTCCAGTAAACATTTGGCACTGACCTGTGTATGATGAAGTTGTGGTGGAGATACTCCAAGCCTCTGAGCAACTGAAGAACGATACACTTCACCTGGAAAACAGAGGAGAGGAAAATATTATGATGCATAACACATATTAACACAGGATATAATGAGTCATACAGAACATACTAGGGACAAACTGATGAGAGCACGTTGGAGCCTGTACTGAAATAGGAATTTCTATTCTATTCCTCTGTCATAAAATTCAACACAGATCAGGCCTATATAGGTCAGATGTGTATGTATGAAATTTACACCAAGTATAAAGACTGTCTGAATGTGACTTAAAGCTCAGAGGGAGGTACTTCACTCTGTCCTACCTGGGCCTCAGAGAATGGCGTCTGCATGTTTTCTAGCAGACTGGCCAGGTCCTGCTCACAGTAACTCATCACCAGAAACAGACTGAGGAGAAAACACATGATTTAACAGACGGGTTGTGATAAGAATACAGCAAACAACTTGGGACAACATAAACTATAAGTATACGTAAGGCATAGTCCAGACTCCTTCAACCCACTGTGTATCTGCTACATAGACAAACTGCAGCTTTCTCTTCTATTTCAAACACTGATTTAAAGACCACATTTAAATCTGCCCTGGTTTATTTAATGCATCTTGGTGAACAACTTGTACACTGATATTTCCTACCCTTATTGTGGGGCTGGTAAAAAAAAGACCCTGTTTAGACCTGATGTTAATATCGGTCTCAGATTATCGCATCATAAAGGGTCAACTCTAACTTCAGATGTGGACACACCCAAGATGCACATCTCAGATCTGATCATACAGAGGTCGGGGCCACGTGTCCTGGGCTACACTGAAGCACCGCTAACTCTACTGACCTTCTCTGCCACAATCTGATTAGTCCCAGCACAGTTTCATGATGAGTAAAGAGTAAATTGTCAGGAGACACATCTACAGTAGGTGTGAACAGACATATTTAATGCTGACCACTTCTGATTGGATCACTGAAGACACATAATTAAATGTGTGTGTGTGTGCGTGTGTCCGTTACCTCTCCAGTTGGCTGCCTACAGCCACTTCCTTTAGCTCCACTATGTTGGGATGTCTCAGCCTCAGCAGCAAGGTGATCTCTCTGAGGCTGCTGATGGGGATCCCTGCAGAGCAGAGAGCAGGACGTCAGCAGGTTCAATGGGCTTTCAATGTCATTTTAACAAACAGTATGAAAATCAGGGGGAAAGGGAAGTTTGGACATGGTTTATTTATACTCAATGTGTTAATTTATTGCTTCTGGAGAGATTTTTGTTTTTTTTCTGATGATACTGATGTGGAGGATTGCCCCTGATGGTCTGATAAAAATCCTGACATTTTCCCTTCAGACACTATCAGGGAAACATCAACATACAAAATATATCAGACACTTAACGAGGCTAAGTGGACAGATGATCATTAAAATGCAACACAAATATATGAATCACAGTAAAAACAGTATTGTCACCATCTTTCTCTTTGTCCATCCGGACCTTCTTCAATGCTACAATCTCATCTGACTTGGTGTCACGGGCTCGGTCTATTGAAAGGAAAGTAGATTTACTGAGCAGTTAAACTGATGTTTCCTTGTTAAAACACCTCTACAGGCCCCAACAAAAACAACTTACACACAATGCCGTACGTCCCTTCTCCGATGCGGTTGAGTTTCTCAAACTCTCTGACACTTCTACAGCTCCCAAACTGAAAGAGAGTGAAAAGATGTTCTTATCAATTCTTTAAAGTATTTAAATTTGAACATTTACAATCAGATATATCAGGCCTTAAAGCAATTCAACAGAAAAGAAGGAAAAGAAACAATATATCAACTTCAGAGTAAATATTACCCGCTGACTTAAAACCTTTTATCTGTTATAAAATTGAGTGACGTTCAAGATCAACTCAGACCAACTTCACGGAGGGCCATGATTTGATTTAAGATATTTTGCCTTGTGCACATGAAATTTCCTTGCAATATGAGGAGGTGAATGGAATTGCAAAGACTGTCATTTAATTCAAAATAAGTGAAAATATTTCTCTCTTCAGTGTTAATCATGGGATATTTTTTCACATAACATCAAAGTCTGTCCAGAGTGAAATAAAATATGAATAACCAAATTACAAATGAAATAAGCTATATTTGTTATAAATATTCACAAATCTCTAAATGTACATCTTTGTTGGATTTTTATATAATATTTTCAAATGCATTTCTCCAACTTTGTTTGTGAAGCAGGATCTAAAAAGAGCAGTCACGGGTGTCAGTTCCTGGAAGACGGCACAGGGGATGTCTTTAGTGGGAAAGATAAGCTGAAGATAAAGCTTTAGTAGTAAATGTGTTGAATGGACAACAAGACATCAGTTAACACATGTAACAGTGACTATCAAACCAAACAGTCGCCCTGAGCCACAAGAAGAAGAACTGGCTCTCAGGAGAATCCCCCATTACCTAAATGGAAAGAAAACACTTAGAGCCAATTCACATTGGCAGTGAGGACTCACTGAGTTATCGCCACATGACGTGGGCAGTGAGGTTCTCCAGCGTGCAGGCTTACGTGTTAGTGGAAGTCAGTAATGAGATTGGCTGCTGCTGGAAACAATGACAGAGGCAGTGGAGTATACAGTACGGTGGCCCAGGTGGCTCAATGCACTGCAAATTCAGAAAACAACATAATTTTGACAACAAATATGCTGCAAAAACCCACTACACCTGCAACTACAGAGCATGCAGCAAAAACAGAAATTGTTTGGGGGACACAAAAAAAGTGACGGACTGTGCTGCTCTTCAGTTCAGTGGTTCGTGAACTTAGTGTGTTAAAATTAGGTGTTAGGTGTTGAAAATAAAGTGAGTTTGTTTGGTTTATTATAACCTCAACATCACACTGCAAACCTTTGCTGTTGGCTTTAGCATTAGCATTAGTCTTCAGATGTGTCCGTCACTTTTTAGTGTCCCCGGAAACACTTCAAGATTTTTTGCAGCATGTTTTCGTGGTGTGAGTTACAGATTTTCTTTTCTTAAGCTGTAGTGCCCTGAACCCTCGCGGCCACCGTAACACAGACCTCATATTTGCCTTCAAAGTTCAGCGAGTCACACAGTTAACTTTTACACAACGTGTATAAGCACATGTTTGTTAGCTAACACTGACGAAGATGGAGAGTCAGTGTTTAAAAAGTCGCCAGTCTAACTGACTGTAGCGGTAGAGTTGATGTTCTAGGTATTAAAGACAGTTATCTGCACAGTAAAAACTCGTCAGGTCTTTACTGCTGCCGTGTGTTTGACATGGTTTGGACTGTGTCTGTCTTCACTGTGTCCTCTCACAGAGCTGATAATCTTCTTACCCTGTCATTTTGAGGCACCGTGAATGT
>OMNW01035770.1:25182-46159 GCA_900303245.1 Selene dorsalis
CAGCGTGCAGGCTTACGTGTTAGTGGAAGTCAGTAATGAGATTGGCTGCTGCTGGAAACAATGACAGAGGCAGTGGAGTATACAGTACGGTGGCCCCGGTGGCATAATGCACTGCAAATTCAGAAAACAACATAATTTTGACAACAAACATGCTGCAAAAACCCACTACACCTGCAAATACAGAGCTTGCAGCAAAAACAGAAATTATTTGGGGGACACAAAAAAGTGACGGACTGTGCTGCTCTTCGGTTCAGTGGTTCGTGAACTTGGTTTATCATAACCTCAATATCACACTGCAAACCTTTGCTGTTGGCTTTAGCATTAGCATTAGTCTTCAGATGTGTCCGTCACTTTTTAGTGTCCCCGGAAACACTTCAAGAATTTTTGCAGCATGTTTTTGTGGTGTGAGTTACAGATTTTCTTTTCTTAAACTGCAGTGCCCTGAACCCTCGCGGCCACCGTAACACAGACCTCACTTTTACCTTCAAAGTTCAGCGAGTCACACAGTTAACTTTTACACAATGTGTACCCATAAGCACGTGTTTGTTAGCTAACACTGACGAAGATGGAGAGTCAGTGTTTAAAAAGTCGCCAGTGTAACTGACTGTCGGTAGCGGTAGAGTTGATGTTCTGGGTAAAGACAGTTATCTGCATAGTAAAAACTCGTCAGGTCTTTACTGCTGCCGTGTGTTTGACATTGTTTGGACTGTGTCTGTCTTCACTGTGTCCTCTCACAGAGCTGATAATCTTCTTACCCTGTCATTTTGAGGCACCGTGAATGTTTTATTGTTCTTGACGGACTTCAGCCTGATAACGTCCGGTTCGTCCTCCACTACTGTGTCCATCGTCTCTGAGAAAATCAACACTATCGTTGTTTACAGCTTCTAGTCGACCAGCTGCATCTCACCATCTCATGTACACCGCCATTGTGTTTTGATTCATAGTCTTCTTCTACGTCGAACAGTTTCAGCACAGGCAACATCAGCTTATTGGCGCCATCACGCCCCCTTCAGGTCAGGAATGGGAGTCAGTACACACTCCCTCACAGCCTGATCCTAAGACAAATGTCCTGTCCCTGTCAAGCTGACCTTCCATATCCTGTTAAATCATTATATCCTGTAAAACGTGCTCAATGATCTTTTATATATATACAAATATATACAAATATTGCTATAGTCTGATTGGCAAAGTGATCAAGTTTGTGAAATCACTGAGCCCTGCACACTTAAAAACAAGTGCAACCACATTACTCAGCCTGAGCAGTTAAGAAATATTATTTTAGGGCCCTTAAAGGGCCACAAAAGCTCTTTTAAAAAAATATAGAAGGATACATGGTAATGCTGAGCGGTATAAGCCCCTTAAGGTCAGACTCTTAGAGCTCAGACGCTTACAAAACCATGTTACCCATGTGTGCTCTTGTAGCCAAGATATTAAGGTTATTGTGGTACATCTTCTACTGCTGTGTATTGATTGTCTGATCGGTTTACCTTTTGTGGCAGGTCATTTTGAGTCAGTTTCTGGACACAAGTTTCTTCCCCACTACAAATGGTGTGGTAGACGGCCTCCGCTCTTTGAGGGCATCAGCTATAGTGATGGTGGTTGGTGTAGCGTGGACGTCCTCTCGTGATGGAGCAGTGATGAGGATGGCAGGTGGACGTGGGGGGTACTCAGCTGCTTCAGGGCTGCACTGTGAGGAGGGAGGCGTCTCTGTAACTGAGAGAGAGAAGGTATATTAAAAAAAAAAAAAAAAAAAAAAAGTCAGATTCACAGCACAGTAGGGTCCAAAAGGCTATTTTTACAATAGGAAAGGACATTTTGTATCTGTTATTGAACAAAGTCTAGCTTAATACAGCAGAGAATTCAAGGAAACTCTGCTTTGGCTTTTGGCAACTGTAAAACACTAAAAGGTCACCACCCTGGTAAAGTTATAAAAAGCATTGTTTACCCACTCCTGGCTTCTGCTGTTTCTATTTTAGCTCCTACCTACTATATTTGGACCTCACAAGAGTAAACACTGGAAAGTCATTGCCTTTGGAGTGAACTGTGGGCCAGGTGAGGTTAACTAAAATGCTGGACAAGCTTGAATAGCTGTTAAAGAGTTAGGGGTGAGGAAAGGGGCAAGGGTCACTGCAGGTATCATCAAGCGCATGAGCAAAATGCAAACTCTTCATTATACTTTTATACATTTTAATTCTGGCCTGAGGGAATAACAATGTTAAAAGACTGTGGAGGATGTTATATACTTTGTCTGAAACTGTTTGGTTCATCTGTTTGAAATTGGCTGCGCACAGAAACATAAGTGAACTCATGACTGGCTAAGGGACTAGAAAATGCATTATATTTATGAGAGGTCTCCATGAATACAGTAAGACAAGGATGTGTGTGCTTGGGTGTGCAGTCATAGTATTTGTTATGAAGAGCAACGGCACCTTTTAAATTGGATTGCGCTAATTTCTTAAGAGTGTTAGGGCTGTGTCCACATCATATCAGTACTCTGCCGAGGAACAATAATTACTGGACACAATGGTCAGCAACAATTACATGTCTTCATTAATATATTCAGCTGATGAGAGAGCTGAGGCATAGTTCAAACACACCAACACCTAAAGGACAGTTTAGAGTAAATTTCTATTTACTGTGACATTTGTGTAGCTGTTTTGTTGGCACAAGTTACACCAACACACATTAATTAATTAAACTGCATTAATTCTGCAAAAATAAAGACAGAAAATATGTCTAATATCTGGCAATAGATATGTCCTAATGTTATCAGGATGGTGTTGCTACTTTTGAATTCTTCCAGTGCTCATAAACCTCCACTTGGATAGCTCATGTTTTATTCATTAAGGAATTATTTTGTGGCTAATAGAAAAAACAAATACAGTTTAAACTGTATCAGGGTGCTGAGTCAGTATGGTGGAAAATATTCCCATCAGCAGTCCATGTACAGATCTCTCTTCTCTGCACCGTTGTTGTGAATGCACAATTATCGTTAAGTTGAACCATTAGTCAGCAATGTCACTAGTACTACATCACTGTTTACCGATGCAGTTTCTACCAAGTTTCTACTGAGATGATTTGAGGAGGTTCAGTCCTACCTGAATCTTCGTTCTGGCTTGCTCCAGACCCCATTAGTCTTCACTCAGCTGTGGCACACTCTGTACATCTCCACATACATGGGGCTCACATTTTTTCGTCAGTCTATGCTATAGCACAGCTAGACTCTGTGGTACACCGAAGGCTCCTGTATTTGCCAGGTGTCCTCTCTCCACCTTTGCCACCTCCCCCTTGTCTCCGTCACTTGCTGTCTGGTTGAGGGACACTAATCCTGTCTAGTTGCTCACAGCAGTAGTAAGAGATACTGGATTTAAAGAGTGAATGGAGTGCAAGGTCTTGTTGTGTTGTGACAAAACAATAAATAAAAGCACAGTGTATGTTGCTGTGAGACGGCACTAAACAGATTACCACAGAAGTATTATATTAAAACTGTAATTTCTTAAATGATTGTGTTGATTTTAGTGTTTGCAGGAATTAATATAAGCTTTAGTGAGGTGAATAGTTAAGAGCTTAACCTTGATGATTACTTCTTGATCAAATTAACAACCTCTTAAAGATTTTACTTTAACTTACACACTAAACCTGATTTCCCTACAGTTAAGAAACTACACTTGTTTAATCACAGTAACCTTTAGGGTTTGATGGATGCTGAAATCTGAGTGGTTTTACAGTTGGGAGTATAACTTTTGTTCAGGTAAAAACATACCAAAGGAGTGACCAATCAAACCATAAAAGCATTCATATTGACCATCATAAGAACGTAATTTCATCAGGTATCAAACTGTTCATGAAGAAAGCCTTGCTAAGATAAATATACTAGATATTTGATCTGGACAATTCAGAAAGGTTTGATACCTGACTGATATATGTCACCTACAATCACAAAACAACTGTGAACGATAAAGTCTCATTGCTGACTGTTTATTATATCCTGCACTTTCCTCCTCTCTTATGTTGTAGCTGTCGGTGTGTTTAGGAAGGGTCATTGGCCCAGCGCCGCAGATACTCTAAATCATCCTCAACCTCATCCTCCTCCGTCTTGGCTTTGAAGGGAAAAAAAACAAAAGAAAAACATGAGGAGTTTGTGTGATATGATGTATGTTACAGCGAACTGCTCTTTGTTGTTATTGTGAAGTTGTCCACTGCTACATTAGTGCTACTAAACACATGTATGTGTAATCTGCTGCAGCAGGCTTCATATTGACTTCATAGTGATCAATGATAGGACGGCCCCCTGCTTCCTTAACTCTACAGTAATCAGTTAGGGTTCGCTCCTCTTTGGAGAATGCTCACCAGGATGGGAAGGTGGTGATGTGGACAACACTTTGGGACAAAGGACTGTTTTCTCCACTCTGTCCCTCTCAAAGATGCTCTCATCCATATCCTTCTCCAGCCTCTGCAGTTCAGCTAGCAGTTCAGCCTGCACAAACACACACACACACACACACACACATGCACACAAATACAAATAACACATTGAAATATTTTAGAGAATCAACTCCTGCTCGTTGTCTGACTTCTAAAATCTAATCAGTTCATCCCTGTCAAACGTGAAGGGACTCCCTTAAAGATTTATTGAGATATCACATTAATAAGGCCAATACTGCACGTTGTGAGGTCACCATGACCTTTACCATTGACCTTTAGCCACTAAAATAGTAGACATTTGTGCTGGCTTTGAGGTCCTATCAAGCATCACTGAGATATTGTGTCCATGAGAATAGGAAATACAGATGGACAACCTGGAAACTATATGGGTCCAGCTCTGGCTGTCATGGTTGCAGAGGCATGAAAAAAAAATCAAATATCAGAAAGACTATTCAGTGTTAATAAACTAGTGTATGTAGAACACTCAAAAGGTAATTAATTGTAAAATCATGGTATCATCATCATAGTACCTCATCAAATTCCACTCCAAAGCTCCCAGATTTATGGAGGGTGTCTGATATATGAGTCATATTCTGCTCCTCTGTAATGTCTCTGAGCAGGTCGTTCACCTTGTTGACAATATCTCTGCAACCACACACAAAATATGTTATACTACATATTCACACAGCATTAAAATGTGTAATCCACACAAAAGTGCTGACATCATGTTTAACCCTAACCTCTTTATTCTCTCAGAAATGCTTGTGTCATTAATGCAAATAAGTTCCTGTGCTGATAGTTCTTTCCTTACATGTGTTCACGGGTGGACCTCATGGCCTTAACGGCACAATCAATGTACTTGAGGTGTTTCTCGTACCACCTCTTCCTTCTCAGCGCCTGCAGAGCCACTGTGAAGAGAGCAGTGCAGACACAGGATATGAGCAGGACTGTGCCAGACTCAACAAAGTGAAAAGAAAAACATGGCTATTTTCAAACACAACAACAGTGTCGGAGTGATCACACACAGTGTTATCTAATGTGCAGCTATATTTGTTACTGTTGTTGCTGAGAATTCAGCAGCCCTGCACTGGAACTAATAATATTAACAGCTGATTAAGAGCTCCTGATTTACATACGGTAAGACTGATATTTCAACTGTAAGATAATGTTACATAATATCATATTTTCCCCTTGGGGAAGCTACAGAAGTCCCATTTTCTTACAATTTTTAATCATGATTTTCCATTTCCATGTTTAATTTTTAAATTCACCTACTTTTATGCTTTAAAGTCATGATAATTTACTTGAAGGTGACATAATTTCCAATAAGCCTGACCTTGCCTAAAATGGTATATCCATTAGGCTACAATGGTGTATATGAACCTCCTTCAACACATCTCACCTCTTCTGTTTGTTCTACTGTTCCTCTTGGCAAACAGGACCTCCTGGTCAATCTTCCTCTTCAGAAGGTCTTTCTTATTCATCAGCAGCTCCTCTCTCTCCGCTAGTTTCTCCACCTGCCCTGTTTGACAGGGCTTCTTCTTCACCTTCTCTCCTCCACTGAACATCTTAAAGAAAGACATCTGTGACCGTGTTGCTGAAACACAGAATCAGCTGAACTGACACCGTTAACTGTGATCTCCGGGGGCCAGTTTCAAAAGAAAATACGTGCATTATTTTACAGAGCTTAATAGCTAGTTAACACTCTAGAACAATTTAATTATAAACCTGCATTGCATTATCCAGTATCTAAAACAATTTATTTAGTTTTTGATGAGAGAAAAATCTTGAACATCTTGACCTCGTTTATTAAAAATGGACCCTGCCTACTCGTGAACAAGGACGCCATCAATATGATTAATATTTACTGCGAGTAAAACAAGTAAAAACACCAACTAAAAACAACACTGCCTAACTGTACGTTTGGCCGTTAAATGATAATGACGTAGAGCGGTTATGTGACAGAGGCATGGATGTATAAAGAAAACAGAGAACAGGACAGAACAGGACAGAGGACGGCGCCATTTTTATCTTGAGCAGCGTTCAACAGACTGCCAAGCGACGAAGAAGAAAAGGAATTTACGTCACGTGACTACTCCTAAACCAGGAAGTGCGGCGTCAGATACACGGATAAATCAAAACAAATAAAGACTAGCCTGTCGCGAAGCTGAAGATAGTTTTCCTGTGATCACCTGAAATAATATTCGCCTTGACATGGATGGTATGTGGGATTCTAACCGTTGTTAAGTCATCTTGATAGACTTTTGCGTTTTCCTTTTTTTTTTAGCTATAGCCTACCACCAATCTAAAGACAGTTAGCCAACATTAGCATGTTAGCTTAGGTGGGTGGTTAGCTAGATTAGTTGTCAGACCTTTTCTGACCTTACCAGATTGAAAATGGGTTCGTTGCCAGATTGACAATGAATTTGAAACTCAGATTAATTTAACATTTTGCACCAACCCTGCCACTGAGGCTTTTCTTAGCATATGATTATTGTGTGAGGAATGTCACACCCCGTTCAAAACTCGACTTGTGTTACCTCGACAAACGTAGACACATCTAGACGCTTTCTAGACACTTGACTAGAAAAGACGTGACTGAGTTTTTTAGTTGCCTATTAAAATATGTATACGCTTGGACGGAATAGTGTATTGACTTTAACAGCCCTTTGTTGAATGTTACTGTATTGGTTCTCCTGTTGTTCAATATTTTCTACTTGTTCAGTTCATATTTGTTCGTATTTGTAGTGTTTTTGATAATACGAATATTATAAGCGATCCCTGGGAATAGTAGTCCCACTGACACATCATGTGTCCATTATCATTAAGGCCTAAAAATTTCAAAGTGGGTGGTGCATGTGGCAGGGATAAGCAGGGACATACGAGATGTTAAATATTTAGTCAGTGTTATAATCAGCAAATCATTCATCTTGTGTTTGAAACAACCATCATGAATGCAGTTGGTCAGAAGTTAATGGTACATCTACACATCTCCTTACTTTTTTACTCTGTGACAAGTCAAGCTTCTTATCAGGTTGCCAGCTGTTTCAGGGAATCAAAAGTCAAATTCACCTGACATTGTGTTTACAGTGCAGAGTTGGTAATGGATATGTAATGGACAGTTCATTGACAGTTTACAATATATCCACACTAGTCGTAACTCTGTTTTTCACTGTTACTCCACAGAAACACTTTTCCAGCTAAAGGTATGTATCCAGGAAAACGTTCAGTCCAAATCAGTTTGATATAATTTAGTAAAAGTGAATCATTTCTTCATTTCATATTCATTTTTCAATTTTTGGTTTACAGTTTACTTCCAAGCAACTTGAGAGACTAGCTAAGAAGGCAGAGAAGGAGTCTGAAAAGGAGCAGGCCAAGGTCAAGAAGGTGAGTGGCTTTGTTGGCTGAATGGTTCAGATACTGTATATGTAACACCTTGTCTTTGTTCCATCTCTCTCACTTCATCATTTCCATCTGCACTTCTACTCTCAAAGAAAGGCACAATTCCAAAACAGTAACCTAAACAAAAGGCCAAGCCACAGTATGTGTAAGGGATGTGGATAGCAGATAAAAGAAGATAATGGGAAAAGTGAAAAAGTTTACTCAAAGTACTTGTTTTAGTGCAACCACTAATTAGCTCTCTTGTAATCTACTGTTACAGTAACTGTTCCCTGTTTAGCACAAGTGAACTATGTAAAACATCCAAATTCACACTCTGTCATCTTCTCTGCAGTTTAGTTAGTACAGCAGTTGGCCTGTAGGGGGACGACAGGGAGATGACAGTGTTGGGTGTGGCTGGTGTCATACATATATCTCTTTTTTCCAAACTTAACAAATCAAGTCATCAGACGATTAATTACGATTTAATGTTAAACATAGTGAATAAAACAAAACACATTAATAGATGATACAGAGTTCAATAATTAAGATGGAGTGTGAAAACAAATACAAAGTTTTTTGCTTTTCTTTGTATTCTAGTCAATTGATAAAGCTAGATAAATGAAAAATATTTAGTATAAACATAAAACATAAGCATTTCAATTATTTATTTCAAAGTAATATTTAAAAAAAAAAAAGATTTTCCTTTTATTTATGAGAATATCTAAAACAATGTAAAATATTTCAGTTGGTTACATTTTGAATATATAACAAAGTTATATTTATCAATATATTCAGTTAGTTTTACAGCCTTTTGTTCGTTTTGCAGCTGCATAATAGGAACTTTGTTTTCAATAGATTATACTACTGGCACACATCAGTCAGCAGGGGGCAATACGACCTTAACACTGAATAACTTGCACCTTGCATGTTTTATGAAATTGATGCGTCACTGTTTCCTTAATGGCTAATGGGTTTTAGAGGATAATATCTCTATGTGGAAACTCTGCTGTTAAGTTTAGAGACTACATAGGAAATATGAAACCACTTTGATCATACTGGGAAATGGACTGGTCACAAGGCAGTTACCATGGCAACAGTGCCAAATAAACCAAATATCAGAAATCTTAACAGCTATCATCCATTTTGCCCTCACATCAGCAATAATGAAGTCTGGTCTCCTTCCACATCCGGACCACTGTCCCTGCCTCTCAGGGCTGAGCTCACATCAGTCCACTGATAAAAAACCAGCTGATTAATTTCTTGTCTCACTGTCCTGACTCACCTGGACAAACAGGCCACTGTTCACAAACTACTGCCCTACTTTGAATACTCTGAGTACATCCATAGTCAGCTCACCTCCAAACTCCATCAGATTTGCTTCAGCTCTTTGTTATGTAACTGGATCCTGAGCTTCCTGTCAGAGCATACTGGCACACCACTAGTGTACAAAGGCCTATTCTCTGCTCCCTCTGCTCACACAACTGTGTTCCTGCTTTCACCGCAAACAACACTACTGTGTAGTTTGCAGATAACATAACAGTGACAGGGCGGGATTTCAAACAGCAATGACTCAGCCTGCTGGTGTGCAGACTATGACGAGCTAGTGCTCAGAGTCTCCATCTTCATGTTACTGGGCATCGCTACCTCAGCGGAGCTCACATGGTCCAAAGACAACACTGCACCGGCAAAGAAACACAGCAATAGATGTTTTTCCCGAGGACGCTGAGGAGAGCTGCTGGAAAACAACAGCTGGTGAACTCCATCTGCTGTTGCTCCACACAGATGATCCTAACATATACTACGTCGCTGTGTGCTGTCCAGTCCCACAGAATATGGTTGGGACACAGCGCCCAGCCCTGGAGGATATTTGCAGCTCACAACGCCCTAGAAATTGTGCCAGCATCATCTGTGAGGACTCCACACACTGTTGGAACTTCTCCCAACAAGGAATAGCTTCTGTGCCAAAGCCATAGCTGCTCTGAATCAGTTGGTCAACTTCCCCCTGTGTCTCACTGATCCCAGAACTGTTTCCACAGAGTTCATATATCTCCTCCTACCACACTATTCTGTAAGGGCTTCACCCTCACTGTTTGGATTTACTGCTTCATTCGTATGTGAGCTGTTGACACTAATTACTCCTAAACACAGCTAATACTGATCTTTTCTTTATCTCTAAAATATTTCCATTCTGTGTCATTGCCACTTCATCTTACCATCTTTTTGTCTTTTATGTTGTTTTATTGTTTTTTCCGTTCCTGCTCTACCCTATTTATTGTTGCCCTTTTATGGGGCCGAGATGAAATGATGAAAAGGTGAATTGCAGATGCAGCGTTTGTCTTTGTCTCTGTCACCAGGCTTTGCAACAGAAAAACGTGGAATGTGCCAGAGTTTATGCAGAGAACGCCATCCGGAAAAAGAATGAAGGTCTTAATTGGCTGCGCATGGCGTCACGAGTGGATGCAGTGGCCTCTAAAGTCCAGACTGCTGTCACCATGAAGGGAGTAAGTTGCAGTGTGGATCTCATTAACACATGCTCTCCCGTAGATTATATACATGAACTTTTACTACACTACACTACATTCATAATGCACAAGTGACCATAATACACAAGCTCAAGACTTTTTTGTCTTTCCAGAGTAAGGTGAATATATTATAAATGTATCTCATTTTTTCCTTCAGGTGACCAAAAACATGGGTCAGGTGACCAAAGCCCTGGACAAAGCCCTGAACTCCATGGACCTCCAGAAGGTCTCTGCAGTCATGGATAAGTTTGAAACTCAAGTACAGAATCTCGACGTCCACACCTCAGTGAGTGACTGCACACTGTGTGCTAGCACCACATGCATTTTCATACACATTCAAGTGTTAAGTCAGCTCTAAAAACTCTTAATGAAAAAATAATCAGTCCAACACTCACCAGCCTGAGTTTCCTTTTTCTCTTTCCCTCGCATCATCCATCCCTCTCTTTCCTACACCAGGTGATGGAGGACTCCATGAGCTCGGCAATGACACTGACCACGCCTCAGGAGCAGGTGGACGATCTGATTCACCAGATAGCAGAACAGAGTGGCCTGGAGGTGATGGACCAGCTGAACCAGCTGCCAGCAGGAGCCACCTCGCTGGGTGGAGAGAGCACACGGAGCCAAGACAAGGAGGACCAGCTGTCTCGACGGTAAGGACCAGTGTCTAGATTTCATACAAGACAGTACACAGTCACCATCAGCACGATCAGCCAGGCGACCGGTTTTATTGTTGAGACCAACGGGTGTTTATCTATGGCCTGTTAAAGAGTCAGTAGTTTGATTTAAACTTAATTTGTCGTTTCAGTTATTTTCTACAGCTTTGTGGCTCAACTTGTATGTGTGTGTGTGTGTGTGTGTGTGTGTGTGTGTGTGTCCTTTAACTACATCTTCCAACTGTCAGCCCAACCTGGTAAAACTGGTGACAAGTGGCACATGTTTTTCAGTTAGAGCATGAGAGTTGCATAGCACACTGCTGTACATTCGCACGCACACACACAAAGAACACCACTGTTGTGTCTGCGAAGTCATGAGTTATCAAGACAGATCAACTGTCCAGCTCAAATGGAGAAGCGCAAAGAGAGAAGGAAGAGGCTGCAGTGTAGAGATGTGGGTCAGATGAACTGTGGTTTTTCACAGTAGTTACAGTTTGTCAGTTTAAAAAAAACAAAGCAAATAAAAGACATGACAGGAACAGAACAGAAGATTAAATGTGTCATGTTAATACGTTAAATATGTTGTTGTTTTTTAAACAATCAGCTCTGTTTTTGACTTTATCTCTCAGCTGCTTGAAACAACCTAAATGTCTGCTCAGCTTTTGACTGGATTTTATCTTTAATTAAGTTACACATTTTAAATCTTTAATTTTTAAGTGAGACACAACAGTGGGACGAGGCTTCACGTGGTTTTTATATCATTTCACCAAAGCTCAAACAGTTAAACCCTCTCTCCATATTTTTCCCTCCTCCCTGCAGTTTGGCTGCTCTGAGGAACTGAGGGCTGCTCCAGCTGTGGTGACAGGGAGCGGACGTGCTTAATGACGGCGACGGGAGCTGCGTACGTGTGTGTGTGTGTGTTTCTGTTGAACTGTTCCTACCAGGAGGACTTAATGAGGCTATTGATTACCACTCCCCTGCTCTATAAATACACAGACACACCGGCTAGAAATACCACCTGAGGGAGGGATGAGTCTCTGTCTCTGGTTCACCTTCCCGTTTCGATCCATCTCTACTCCCATTTCTGTTTTCCCCTCTAATTCCCCATTGGATCTCATCTTACCTTCCACTTTTCCCCCTTTTTCTCCCTTTTCCTCCACCACCACCACCTCTCCTGTATCTACGCCCTCCATGTCCCAAACACACACTTTACATTTATGCTTTGTACAAAAGAAAAAAACATTTTATGAACTATATAACGAACAATGATGAAAAATGAGAGTTTTACTGAGCAGTTATGATCATTATAACAAGGGAGCCCCTGTCATAAGGTGAAGGCTTTATCAAAGATATGGGTACACTTTCCTTTGAAGTTTTTTTTGGGATCTGTCAATCAGAAATGGTTTAAATGGACGACTCTGTAGGGAGGAGGGAAACGTGTAAATTTAATGTAACAAAATCATCCAATTGCACTTGTTTGCACGTGATTTACGGTAAATATGGCGATATGTCTTAAACACTAACGGACATGGTCTCCTTCCTTCCTCAGATCTGTCCATTAACCACTTCATAATCTTTGTATAAAACAGAGGACAACTTGTGTTTTTCATTGTCAAAATGGACAATGTTTGGTTTCTTTCTTTTTTTTTTTGTTGTTGTTATTATTGGATTTGTTGGTGTGTTTTTTTTTTCATGCCTGTCTTCAGACTTTTTGCTTTGAACGCCTTATTTGGGATGCAGGTGCTTACTTAGGCGCTTCCCCCACCAGTGCCTGAAGGACAGTAGTTTAGAGATTTGTCTTTAACTCTGTAGCGTGAAGTTGCCTGATCTCTTTTTTGGTTATGGGTGTTTGATTTGAGGTGTTGACACTCTCCCCCTCAGCAACATTGAAACCTCATTTAGATATTTTTAGAAACGTCTCCGCTCAAAATAATCCGATCATGCCCACCTGTCTCAGTTTCATCTCGGACTGTTTCAGGAGTGAGACGTCATCTCAGAGCAGGGACACACATGCTGGATCTTTTTTTTAATTTGACAAGAATCACTTCACACTCTCTAATTTGCCTTGTGAACCGTACATCAGCTTAAAAGTTCATTTGTGAGGTTTCAGGTAAAAGGAGGAGATGTTTTGCATCAAGAGCAGATTGACAGACAGAAGAGTAAAATGTACAAAGGCTTCAGAATGTGTCTGAGTTCACACAACACTGTCCTTCTGTCTTTTTTTGCCTGCTAAGTGCTTTGACTGGTTTTGATGCTTCCCTCTTTGCGCTTTCAGTGTAGACACAGGTAGTGGGCCCAGCAGCCTGAAGCCAGATCTCCACCTATGACAGAGCAGCTTCACCCTCTGGATAATCGTTTCAGTTCTCTGTCCATTTTAACACAGGGAGGGTTTATTTATACTGAGAGTACAGCAGACTTTGCAGCACCTTTGTTTTGTATATCTATCTTGTGAAAATAAAATATTGCCCTCTGATCGTCATCTTTCTTTCGACAACGTTCAACACGGCAGACAAACACATAAATAGATTAAAAAGCAAGAATAAATGCACATAAAACAAAAGGTAAACAGATGCCAAAATATTTGGTATTCAAAGGTCGAATAGCCTGAAGAATGAATCATTGCAGCTGCTGTGGACACAGAGGTGAGGTGTCTGTAATGTGTCAGGGGACATGAGGACGTCCTCTCAGAGGACTGCTGAGGTTTACTGCAGATGTCCATTCTCAAAGGATGAACTCCACTGACCTGAGACCCCAGTTCTTCTCGAACATTACCAGGAGGACTGAGGGTTGTTTCTGTGGTATATTGATGTGTTGATGAAAAAGATCACCGCTGACAGATCTATAACGCCAAATTACTTCTTAACTGAATAAACTGGGTGAACCGGATGAACTGGATGAACTTGAAATTGAACACCAGTTTACATACTCCTTCAACCTATAGAAAGCATATACATACACATACATACCAGTTCATTCGTTTGTAACTATATAAACTGATTGTGTTTCCATCTGTAAATATTAACTCTGCTTCACATCAAACTATCTGCATCATCACTGTGAGCATGTTAAAGTGACTGAAACGTTTCTGTATAATGTAAAAGGTGTTGGAAGTGTACTACCACCAGCTCTGTCCTGCACACCTGTGACATTTTTGTCATTTAATATGTTTAAGCTCATTGCAGGGCAGCATGGTGGTGCAGTGTCTATTGCCTCACAGCAAGGAGGTTCTGGGTTGGATTCATGGGTCTGGGGCCTTTCTGTGTGAAGTTTGCATTTTCTCTCTAGGCCTGTGTGGGTTCTCTGACTTCCTCCTGCTGTCCAGCCACATGCACATTAGGTTAACTGGTGACTGCCTATAGGTGTGAACATGAGTATGTGTGAGGTTGTTTGTCTCTATATGACAGCCCTGTGATAGACTGATGACCTGTCCAGACTGTATGTATGGATGGATGGATGGATGGATGGAAGGATAGCTCATTGCCTTTGTCTCATTGAACTCTGCTCTCATTAGACTTGTTTCCAGCTGCAGCAATAAACTTGTAAACTAAAGACTTCTCTGTGGAGTTGATGAAAACTTAAGCAGAGCTAAAAGAAGAGTGAATGTTGGAAACTCATCATTTGTTCTTAAAAACAATTGTGCATGATAATGTTGCCCTCTGTATTTGATGTGTAAATGTCTGCTACATCTACTTTGTGTGGTAGCTGTAATAAATCCCAGGTCTAAGCTGTGGTCTGACTCTACAGTACCTGTAGTCGTGGCAACACTGACCCCGCAGTGGGTTTCACAAAAGACAGACTTGGGATAGAGTCTAAAGTCATCTGTTGCACAAAGCAGTGTAGCTGCTGAATTTTTTTTTCAGGTGGACTGTGGTCCAATGAATTCTGGGAAAAGTGAGACTTTTATGGCTGGGTGAAGAATTGCATCCAACCAAGGAGGTTCAATTACCCAAAGAAGAACACGTTTTGTTTTGGAAAAATTCAACAGAGACAAGGACAATTTACTGTTTTAGTGGAGGAGTGACACACACAAAAAAAAGTCTGTGGATCTCTAAAAACCTCCTTTTATATATATAATAAGGAAATTACCAAAACACATCATCATGTTTTCTCCCACTTCTCAGCACAGGTGTCACTGTTTAACCATGTTACCATGGTAACATTAGTCTTAGGCCTGTGAGCCTATGGGCAAGGTGTGTTATAATGAGTCAATCTTTATCTCTTGCATCAGACTGAGCTATGAGTGAACTGAAGGCTGGACCAACATTACAGACCAGGCTAAAGACTTTTTCTCATGCTGCAGAGCATTGACCTCATGGACCAGCATAATAATGAAACAGTTCAATGGATAAATAAAGTGAGAAAAAATCATTAGCTGTATCTAACTAGCAGTATTTACATCACTTACTCACTCACCACTGTCATTTCACTTCTCATCCTCCCTCCATGTGTGTTTACAAGCTAGACACAGGAAAAGTGCAAATGAGTTGTTCGAGCTGAAACATTTTGATTCCACACAGATCCTTTACCAGTTTGTGCCATGGTGAAAATATATTTGTATCCACATCATTGCTGTCTTTGCATCGCCTGATTATACAGCACCTCGAACATTAGTTTTGTGTTCAGACTGAACACTTTCCTGCCTTCAGTATTTGCAAAATCCAGGCCATGGCCCTGTTTGTGACCAGCTGTTACCCAACCATCTGACCGAGGGTAACACTGTGTAGACTGGTGCTAAATTGGCGTTTGAGGACAGTGCTGTTGGATTAGTCATCATGGCTGCTTATGGTCTCATTTGCAACACAACACAAGGCAGATCATAACCACTGCTCTGAGACAGTTCATGAATATTCATACAGATGCAGTTCACACGCAGAGGTAAACACAGGTTGCCGGGTTGCCTGGGTAAACAGCAGGACTGCAGCACGCAAAGCAAATACTCCTGTAATTTCTCAGTGCAGCCGTCACTGGGGGGAACGGTATGAAGATGGGCAATGATAAAATATGACTGAGGGGCTGTTTTGATTTCCTCTTCACTCTCTGTCACTCTCTCCTGCCACCTCCCTCCGTCACTGTTTGTGAAGTAAATCATGTGGTAAATTATCATTCCATAGCAAAGTAATTAGACAGCTCAGGGAGGGGAGCAGCACAAGTGCCTGGCACGAAATGTGCATGCCTGACAGCTGTACTCCCAACAACTGGCTGTCACACCACGAAATGTCAAAAAAGCAGCCAGAGCACCCACCCCAGCAGGTTGTTTTGGTGTGCACTGAACGTTTCCACTGAGGACTCCCCAGACTCCCCCGCCTTCTCCCTCTCTGGAGGCCTTGACTCAGCCATGGTGACAGAAGGAGGACGCACAACTCATGAAAACACAATAGATGATGAATAAGCTGTCCCAGGACTCACTTCAACACAGTGAGCAGCGATAGTTAATATCCAGATTAGCTTGGTCAGTGGTGCTCTCACAGAAAAATACCGACCTGGTGACCTCACTGACTCTCCACTGGGGAAGTGATTATGAAATGACAATGGTTTTTATATTACTCTAAAAATCGTGACCTGCAGGGTTCTGCTGACCGACAGGAATCCCCTTTTAAAAACTAATTTCTGGGATTGGAGGCGGTGTCAGGTTGTCCCGTTGTGGCTGCTGTTTCTGTATGACAAGCAAACAATAGTGTATTTGGCTGCAGGTCTGTTACATGATACTGCTTGTGAAGAGTGTGAATGTGTTGATACCACAGTATCAAGGAACAGAAACTGAGAGTGAAAACCTGGTTTAACTGGATAATTCAGAGGAGCAGAAGACAATAAGACTGTGGAGCAGTGGATGAGTATCACCATGAACATCACATCATCAGGGTGTGCACAAGTTTAACAAGCTGTGTTTCACCGCTTCATCACTGTGTTTTCAGTTTCTAGCCATTCCACCATTTTCCTTTGTTCAGAAAATAAAATACATGTCCCCATGTGTCTGTGAGTGATGGATAATCCCTGGCTGCGCCCCACGCCCCCATGTGGATACGGTGTTCCCTCTCCCATGTGACCGCCCCTGCTCATTGGTTGACGGGTGTTGACGCTTTGGGCCGCTCCAGCTGGATTAATGGAGGGCTCCGTCAAGGTAGCCGGGGTTAGGGGAGAAAGACCGGAAATATTGAAGATTTTATTTAAAATTAAACGGATTTCATTTGTGTTATATAAACTCACTCAACGAACCAAGACACAAACCTTATAATGTAAGCCGATGATAAACTAGCATATACCTAACCAACAAACCTGTACATCAGCATGTACAAGCTTTTAGGCAAATTACAAAAATGACATAATACTGACAGCTGAATTTTACATAAAGTCAGAGAGAGTACATCCTTGGCCTTTTCCAGGAATATAACTGAATTTTAGTTAATTTGTGGTCAATAACTGTAGTAATCACAACTACATTTAGGAATTTTCACCACAATTCAAAATAGAATAAGCTATTACATCTAGCTTTCGCTTTTGTTCAAGGCTTATTGACTTTAGAAATTATGAAGACAACTACCTTCGTGGTGTTCAAAGATAAGGTTGGTTTGTTTGGTTCATTATAATGCCAATATCACATGATACAGACATTACTGCAAATGTGTACTGATAGTCTTTAGCTGAGTCTGTCGCTTTTTTGTGTCCCCAGAAACACACTGAACTTGTAGCACATTTATGTCTTCTTTTTTTTTTTTTTTTGCTTTTATTTTGGTGTTTCGCGACCGGAAGTACGTGTAGGACTCGATTTTAGCTTGATTGAAGTAGCTCCGAGCCGCAAGCAAACCGCAGCCGGGCTACGATGCTCACTGTTCCCATCAGCCGTGGAGACAAGACAACGAAGGACGAGGCGAGGCTTCGGTTCGTCGACACGGACGTGGTGGCGTCGACCAGACAAAGGAGAAGCCGGTAGAGACCTGTGTGAGTGCGAGTGTTTCCTGTGTGCCGGGGGCCGCTGCTGTGGAGCTGGGCTCGGACAGGGCGGGGTGATGTTCAGGTTCCGGTATAAAGGCGGAGAGAAAATGAGAACCAGACAAGATGTGGAAGCGGCCGCCGACGCTGCTGTTGATTTGTATGGGAGACTAGAATGAGAAGTTCAGCGCTGGGGTGTTACAGGGCGGCGGTGTGACCGTCTGGGGAGGCCGCTGGCGGAGGAGAAGCGTGTCTCTGCGGCGCCCCTCCACCCCCTGTCAATCAATAACATGAGGACGCTATTTACACTCTGTTGTCTTTTCCTGATCACCGGCGGAGCGGACCGGGTGTGGGCCACCGGAAACCTCACAGTCGACAGCAGCGACCAGACCAACCTGACGGCCGACAGCAGCAGCAAGTACATCAGGATCGGAGACGGGTCATCGCAGGAATTTGAGTTTCCTGAAAACACCAACGGCGTGATTGTAATCTCCAGCCAGTACCGGAGCGCCGCGGCCAGCAGGAAGGGCCGACAGAGCTGGAAGCAGACGGTGAGAGTCCGCTCCATGGACCCGGAGGTCCTCTCCATCCTTAATGTGACGGATAGCGGCAACACAGGTCCAGCCAAGAGCTACATCATCAGCATCCGTTCCGGGTTCCCAGGCACTGCTCAGCTGGAGATCCAGCTGCTGGACCTGGACCAGGACTCTGTGCCGGTTCTGATCGAGGAGAGGACGGATTATTCCATCATAGTGGCGCCGGGTAATGATGACCCAGCCACCCGGCTCATCCAGGCGGGTGGCCTCTCCCATTTCTCTGAGAACCCCGTGCTGTTCGCCTTGCTGCCCCTCATCTTCGTCAACAAGTGTGCCTTTGGTTGCAAGGTGGAGGTGGAGGTGCTGCGAGGTCTGCTCAGGAGCCCCGTGCCACTGCTTCTAGGGGTGGTGGGCCAGTTCCTGGTGATGCCGCTGTACGCTTACTGTGTGTCCCAGCTGGCCTCACTGCCCAAAGCCCTCTCCCTGGGCCTGGTCATCACCTGCTCTGCTCCTGGAGGCGGGGGCGGCTACCTGTACAGCCTGCTGCTCGGTGGAGACGTCACCTTGGCCATTTCCATGACCCTGGTCTCCACAGTGGTGGCGGCAGCGGCCATGCCTTTGTCATCAGCTCTGTACGGCCGGTTGCTGGGTGTGCATGCTGCCCTGCATGTCCCATTTGTGAAGATCCTTGGTACCCTCCTGTTCATTGCCATTCCCATCTCACTGGGCATGCTGGTGAAGCTCCGCCTGCCCGCCCTCACACGTGTCCTGCTGGCGCTCATACGACCCTTCAGCTTCGTGCTCATCGTAGGAGGCATCTTCATGGCCTACCAAATGGGTGCGTCCATTCTGGCCAATGTCAGGCCCCAGATTGTGGCGGTGGGGGTGACAGTGCCTTTGTTGGGGCTGGTGGTCGGGGCCATCCTGGCCAAGCTGTCCGGCCTGGCCCCTCCGCAAAGGAAGACGGTCAGTATCGAGGTAGGCGTCCAGAACAGCCTGCTGGCCCTCGCCGTCATGCAGCTGTCTTTTCGCCGGACGGAGGCCGACTTCGCGTCCCAGGCACCTTTCATCGTGGCCCTCAGCAGCACCTCGGAGATGCTGCTCATCGTCCTCGGATACTTTGCCCAGCGGAGGTTGTGCGGTTCTGCCGTCCCCAGGAGTGACGCTTGATTGTAGCCGCAGTTTTTTGTTCTGAACTTTTTGAAGAATGAACCCTTTCAAACCTGTGGAAATTTGGTGCCCCACAATCTTGGCTACAAGACACCCAACAATCACCAATCCAGTCATCACTGTTGTTGTACACAGGACAGTGAATGGACTTTTTTTGTGATTCTTTTGTCGTTGTTTTCGTATTTTTCATGAAAACCAAAGGCCTTTTACCCCTCTGAGACCTTTTTGTGTTTATTTTACACAATGTACTTTTTAAATCAGATTATACTGTGAGGTACTCAATGTAAATATTCCTAAAAGAGAAATACCTATAAAAGAAAAGATATTTTTCTACCAGATTACTTTTTGTAATCAAAAAAGGAAAAAAAAATCAATTTGTATCATGTTTACAAGAGGTCCATGTGTCTTAGCACAGGAAGGGAGGGGGGTATTCAGGTGTTAAGTGGAATCGTGTGTATCAAATTGGAACATGATATTTTGAAAGTATTTGCCACTGATTGTGTTTCCTGGATCTGCAAATCCATGTACTTGAATATTAGAGAGGAAGAAATGTCAATAATAAAAAAAAAACATTGTCAAAGCAGATGAAGTTTGTCAAGACTGTGTGAGCGGAGACGGTGTTGCTGTTTGCTTTAACAAAACTGTGAGCAGTTTAACAGGCTAACTACAACCTGCGGCTGTTTGCGCTCTGGGTGTTGAGTTTCACACATGGAGAAGCTGATGGTTGCTGTTGTTCAGTGTATAGAATGGTTTCACTTTCTGTTGAACTTCCTGTGAAGGGGATTTTGTCCAAGTTACGTTAGGTCGTATTTATCAACTGTTACATAAACGTCCCATAGACAACATGAATGATTAAGACAAACAGCAGCATATTCAACAAATCCAGTGACAGGGTCTTTTCCAAAGGGCCAGTTCCTCCTGAAAACAAGCAGGAACATGTTTTCACTCCAACGCTAATTGTACACCAGGAAGCGTTAAAGTGCTACGCTGTAGTTTTTTTTGTTCCTCTGAAACCTTTTACTTAAGAAAGACAAGACTGTTTACCGTGATCAATTCAAAGATACTTCTGCATTTTAAATCGACGCCTCTTTATACAACACGACTTCTGAGAGAGAGATGCTCTTCATTACAAACTAAAACTTTTACCTCCACTGCTCAGTTCAATGAAAATGAACAGAATTTCGTTAGTCTTACTATTTTTAAAAAGCAGAGAGGCTCGAGTGTAAAGTGTCTGCCCAGAAAAGGTGTCCCTGTTATTAATCCATGGGACACACTGTCAACAGCTCTCCTAGGGATTATATCTTTGGTATGAAATGCTCTCGGGTTAGTGTGGCTTGTTCCAAGTCGTGGGAATATGGTCTCT